>OY829526.1:3323879-3527891 GCA_963691665.1 Clepsis dumicolana
AAGTTATTGCAATCGATATATACTAAAAACGAGTCTGGTTTATTCATGTCATAAGTTTCCATGTACTTATTATTAGCCTGAGCATATCTGGTCGAACACATGCAAATACCACCTCTTATTCCTTTTTGTATGAGTCGAATTATTTCTAATTCGGATATCAATTCAAGCTTAACTCCGGTTTTTAATAACATAGCATCAAACGATAAGCTTGGAGCAGTTAAATAGAATGCCGGATCTAAATGATAATTTAACTTGCAAATGAACCGAAAGTTCTCAAAAATATCTGATAAAAGCAACACATCAGTTTTTAGGTAAAGATCAGTATATTCTCCCATATCTTTGATTTTAAATTCGGACCATACAGATTGCGCATGTGCGTAATCTGAATCGCTTATTTGTTCGTTGGAAAGAGAATCAAAAAACAAGTTCTGTGATGGAAGCTCGGTCTCTGTAAACTTATCCCAGCTCGACATATAATCGTAAGGATAAATACCTTTGCGAGTTAATAATTTATTTTTTTTAGTTTCAGGATAAAACTTGTTCAAGTGAATAAAATCATCTTTATGTAAACCATTCGCTAATTTTTCCAAGCTTGTTCCTAAAAATTTAAAAGAGTCTACAAATCGAATTTGTGCATACTTTTGATCTGAAATCCACAAAAACTTAGTGAACGAAATATAATTTTCTTTATTTTTTGGGATTACTTTCACAGGCCCTGAACATTTACTAAGTTCCTGTATAAACAAATGACAATCGTAACCTGCTAAGTTATGAAAGAAAACAGGGACCAATTTAGGAACGCGAAAGCGCAGATTGCAGTACTGGTGCGCGGCACCGCGATAACGGCCCGTTAGATGACAGTGATCTCTTACTTTGTCTGCAAACAATAAACCTTTACACATATGACAATTTTTGGCACGTTCATGAGCTAAAGAATCTTCTACAGTAAATATCATGGGAATTTCTTTTTCTAAAACGTTATGGATGTCTTTAATATGTCTATATAAATAATCTACGAATTTCTGAGCACAATCTGGCCCTCGGTATTGAACAAAACGATTAAGTTGCTCATCATAAGAGCAAATTATATGGTACGCGAAAGCGGCTGGTAAATGTATTTGTTTATTTGTAGTAAAACTACTGTCAGTGTTAGGTTCACAGTTCTGATAGGGTTTAAGGATTGTCTCAAAGTCAGCATACACGACAAATGGAACGTCTTGTTTTCGTTCAAAATGCTTAAATTCGAGATAGGTGCCTTTCTCCGGAAGTACCGTAGCAACCCCACTACAAACGTGACTATTGAAACCGTGTTCAGTTTGAAAAAATATCAGACAGTCTTCGCAGAAATAAAGCTTAGCATGATGTTTGGTAATCTGACCGCGAGCAAGACGCGGTAAATTAGTAATCAAAACATAATGCGACTTATTACCGCGTTCGATTAAAAGTAAATTGATTCGATGTTTCCTTTTATATTGCGATCTGTATAGAGGTCCTACAAGAGTTCGGTTGTTTTTTAAAGAATATACGTTAATACTGATATCAATATTGTGATGCTCAAACGTAATGATATCGGCTAAAGTGACAGGGAAACACATATTATCAAGTTTTAATACGTCTTTAAAATGAGGATAAGATGATAGACGCTCGCGATGGTTTTGACATGGGTAAAGAGCAGCAACAACACACCAGAGAAAACAATAATTATCATGATTTTGAATATTAATGCAAGCTTTTTTATTTTTTATTATCTTAGGTAAGTCTATGTAAGATGACGCTTTCAATGGTTCATACTTATTTATGTTAACTTCTAAATACAAATTAGATAAGAAAGTCCAACCAGAATCGCGCTCCTGAAATTCTTCGATTTTTTTCTGTATACTAATAATTATTGTGTTTAAAAGCTCTTCGAATTGATAATTTTGATGTATAGGAAAATTTTTCGTTGCAAAAGATTTCATTTCCTGCTTGTCATCTTTAAACAAAAGAAAATCGCCAAAATATTCGAAATTTACTTTGAGGGACACATGTTTTTTAAGCGAATTTTCCAAAATTTTTTGCATTTTAGGTTTTACTGTAATCAAAAATGATTCAGGTAAACAAGACTTCAGCTCATCAGTTGCCATTATTCTATAAGATGCTATGCGACCTTTAAAAGCAGACGAAATTTCAACAACCTCATCGTTTAAATTTACACCCGAATTTTTTCTATGCTTATTACTTCTAAGGTGCCCTACCCACTTCCTGCTTTCTACTGTAATTGAACACTGAGTGCAAAAGGGCATGTTTTATGTAGCGACTTTGCTTAAGCTGTAATCCTGGTTTTATATGTTAAATACACAATTTGATAGTTTCAATTTTAATCAAATAATAAAAAGAGACAACCTGCAGTATCCGTTAAAAGCAAAAATAAAAAGTACTAAATTAGTACTTACTTAGTATCGTTACAATAAATTTGACGTTAGCGTCCTTGAAAAGTACATTTATCTTTTTAACAAATTTTTGCTATGCCCTCCATTCAACAGTTTTATCATCGATTTGCGCCCTTAAAGTAATATCGTTAAAAGCGTTTAAATTATGGTTTCATAATAAATCGTTAACATTTATTAAAAACATTTATTAAAAATTACTTGATACACAATTTGATGTAGTTTAAATTTTATTCAAATAAGTAATAAAAAGAGACAACCTGCAGTATCTGTTAAAATCAAAAAAGTACCTACTAAATTAGTACTTAGTATCGTTAGAATAAAATTTGACGTTAGCGTCCTTGAAAAGTACATTTATCTTTTTAATAAATTTTTGCAATGCCTCCCATTCAACAGTTTCATCATCGATTTGCGCCTTTAGAGTAACGAGAGCCTTTTTCCAACGCTCCTGACGTAACTCACCGCGAATATCAGCAGTGTTGTACACCCGCAGCTCCAAGAAAAAGTCTCCGTTGAGGGTGCAAGCTCGTTTTGTTGACCCGTTCGGTACCCGGCTTATAATGGATGAATCAAGCGGATCAGTCTCAGCAGGCTTATGGTTAACAGCAACGTCTTCAGGAAATATTCCGAACACGTCAAACGGGTTTTTAGTTTCTTTTTTCTTGGGTGCAGCAGATCTGAAACATAACAGACATTAAACAATGAATAAGACAGTTGTACTTAGTTCGTCGAAATTCATTAAACAAATTACAAGAAAAATACCTTGGGGTTGACGGCTTTCTTTTTTGAGCAGGTTTTTTTATTTTTGGGATACTGACATCTGCAGCGGCAACGCTCTCCTCTGAATCAGATCTGAAATAAAAAATATGTTTTTATTACTCGACATTTAAAATAACCATATACATCGATAAAAAAAGAAAAAAAAATACCTTTTTTAAATGAAAAAAGTAGACAAACAATATTTAAGTAAATATGTACCCAGCTGACAAAATAAAAAACATGAAATATGAAAATAAATATAAAATGGCTACCTGTTTGGAGCTGAAGCTTTTCGTTTTTCAGCCGACCTTCCCACTTTTGACCGAACGGTTCCGCTGTTTGCAACAGTGATGGGTTCAAACTCGGAATCAGACCTGAAAGGAAATTAAAAATATTAATGCCTGTTGGAACCCTACAAACAATATGAACCAAATGTTTTAATTTCGTTAGGAAAGTAAAGCGTTAGGTACGTTGAAATACATACTTACATTTTAATCGATGTATAAAGCAAATAAACTTTACTAACGTAGAAACTCTGCACAGCTTAACCTCTGAGCTGAAGATGTAGAAGACTTGATGCACTGTGCACGTCACGTTCGAAATTGGAAAGGAACAAATTAGCCCCGCGCAAAAGTTTTAAACGAAATTATTTGCTGATTTTACTAAATGAACTAGGGCTGTCGCATTCCAAATCACAATTGTGTATTATGCTTATGTGCACATAACAGTTCTTTATTTTACATTATTTAATTCTCGACGCGATGGAAAGAGGAACGTTATGAATTTGTCTATCTGTCTGTTGGTAAATCTGCCTACTTCGTATTCCACATATGCATGTATTCAAGATACCAAAAAACTAATCGAGAGTGAGTTGTAAGCTTTTTTTAATTTACTTTTTTAATTTTTAATTTACTTATTTATTTTTTATTTATTTATTTCTCACCAGCTAAATTAAGGAATTACCTAAATATTAGTATTTCAGTAATTGTAGTAATCATTATTTCTTTTAAGAACATTTATATTCGCATTTAATAGAGGTACCCATTAATTGTAAATTTATCCATTGATCATTGTCAACCCTACACCTTTATAATATGAATATTATTTCGCAACCACGCTTCATACATGCACCGCATTTGTATGTCAGCAAAAAGACGCCGATCGCACTGTGTGTCACATTACAACTTGATAACGTTGCGCAATAAAATTGGCTAATACCTAATTGGTAACATTTTCATGCTCAGTTCTGTACGTTAAAATTATAACGGAAACTGGAAAAAAACCTCCTCAGATCGTTCAAATAGCCTCAGTATTAACCGACTTAATTACTAAGTTAATGGGTAAGGTTAGTAATTGGTTAGCTCACACAACCAAATATCATCTTACCTCACCTACTAAGACGAAGATTTAAACTTAGGTAAAAACGTGTTCTAACTGTAATGTTTGCTACTTTACATCGTAATTATAAATACACATACAATTGTTATTTCCTAATACGAAAACAAACATTGTCTTGTTACAGGTACAAACAGGTATAAACCTTTTTCAATTTGAACACAAAAATAAACAATTCCTATATTATTAACATTTATGATAAGATAACCTAACCAACTTAGAAAAGTCGAAAAACAATAGACATTTTCGCTTCAAAGGTCAATATCTTAAAAACGGTTGAACCGATTTTGATAAAACAAGTCTAAGAACCATTGTTAGAAAACCTGTTAAATGAAAAACCGCATTTAAATCGGCTCATTCATTTAGGAGCTATGGTACCACAGACAGACACACAAAAATCTAGGTACAAATTCTAGCGCACGATGTCAAAGTTTAACATAAGCGCTGTCTGTGGGTTAAGCACTGAACTAAGTAGGTGTAAGTAATGATTTAAGTAAGTACCTTTGATGTACTGGTTTCGTATAGAATACAAATGGTTTCGAATAATTTCGATAGATGTCATCACCGCCTACTCGTATGTCCATTTGCATGTTAAGAACAATAAACCTTAGCGAGCGCGCTCGCTACGTAATTTGATCGAGTACCTAACTTACACTACAATGTCTTCGAGTTGAAATGACTTAAGTACATAATCATGTATATCACTTTACAACTCGTTTCTGATCAAACTTTATATTCTAGTCAGCAAGACAATTTTTACGTCAACATGATAAAGTGATATAAGTTATTTAGAAAGTGTGATAAAGTATCGCGGTCTCACAGATGGAGTTGTTCTACATTAACATCAATTAAATCACACTATTTGACTTAGTTTTAGCGATACCAATTTAAAATCATATTTCGGTTTTCACTAGTGTAGTGAGTTACACATTTTTATGTTTTCGTAATTTAAATAATGTTTACTTAGTGCTTTATTCCAGCGTAAATTAGTTTAAACCTAACTCGCGCTAACGATGGTTTTGAGATTCGTTGATATAAATAAATCCGACATACAATTTGCCGTGTACGTAAAACGCGGTCATAGCGATACATCCGAAAACGGATGCCGGGAACTAACGCGTCCTGGGTGACCCGACCTTGTCTGTGGAGTCTGATCAGCTTTGCGGATGAGTTGTATACAAGCCTCGGTGGGAGGCATCCAAAACCACCACGCACACAAAAAGCGGTCATAGCGATACATCCGTAGGTGGATGCCGGGAACTAGACGCGTCCTGGGTGACCCGATCTTGTCTGTGGAGTCTGATCAGCTTCGCAGACAAGTTGTGCAAACACCTGAGTTAACCTGAGTCAAAGGCTGCGGCTTGAGACCGAGGAGCGCTCAGTGGCTTCGGCCTCGTGCATATCGGACTTGATCAACCCGGTGTGCATGGTGTACTTTTGCTTTTACTTTATCTAAGCTCAAACATTATTAAACATATCTATGTTAGGTTGTCAATTAGTTGAGACTTGAGTTGGACTGAAATTTAAATACATTGAATAAATTCCCGTCGGGTTGGCTTGTCGTTGAACCTCGAGTCAAAACTTCGCTCATTCGAACGAGAGGTGGATGCCCAATGCGATTTCAGGTGTAGGTTGAGCGTTATGATGAACGTGAATTCTGATAGGTTACTGTTAGGTTGGGTTCCGTTAGGTTTGAGTTGCTGTTGGGCTGATGTATTCGTTGCGTTGAACGAGAGGTGAAACAGAATGCCCAATGCGATTTCAGGTGTAGGTTGAGCGTTATGTTGAACGCAAATGCTGATAGGTCACTGTTAGGTTGGGTTCCGTTGGGTTTGAGTTGCTGTTGCGTTGAACGCGAGGTGAAACAGAATGTCCAATGCGATTTCAGGTGTAGGTTGAGCGTTATGTTGAACGCAAATGCTGATAGGTTACTGTTAGGTTGGTTACCGTTGGGTTTGGGTTGATTGTAGGTTGTGTGCAATTCATTGTATTATTGGGCTTCTGGATCACCACGAATGAGTGAGGGCGAAATTTTTCGCCCGATCGAATGAATGGTGGTCCAGAATGCCCAATAATATACTACTCATTTTATTTAGTACGTAAGTGTCAGATGTGTCAGATGGCCGCCCCACTGCCACTTCAGCTTGCTAATTCTTTGAGCTATGTCGATAACTTTGGTACAGCCAGTGGTATCGGGTGAAGTACAGCCGATGCTAAAATAAAAGATATGTCGTCCATTGTACTAAAGTGCTTAAAGTACGTACGACATTGAAAAGTTAAGGCTGGAGAAGTACATACGAAAATGTTGCCATTTAACGTCAAAAAAGAGACAGTTACGAGAAATTGCCGCGCTCATTTCATTTCTAATCCTTTCGTACTCTACTCGATAAAATAAACTTAGTTGCGTCTTGGTTGGCAACGTATTTACTATACTTACTGCGACTAACCATCAGCTGACTTTGTCTTATTAGAATCGAGTGAGGTCTATCTTACAATTATTTTAATTTTCACCAATTATTGGTGGAGAAAGACAGATAGACCTAACTCGACAATAGCGATCCTAGCGGATGTTTGACCCGCGATCTCATTCATTACTCAGTTGCTATGGCAACCAGTCCGCATTGACCTACTGCTAGCTTCGCGTTATCTGAAGCTATCGGAATCCACTGAATCCATGTAAGGCGTGAAGTTAGTTGCGGAGCGAATTTCGCAACGGTTTTTCCTGCCACAAAGAAGAGATGATTTGAATAGGGGTTAAAAGACGGCCGAAATATCGCTAGACGGCATTAGTATCTTGAGGTCCGTTTGACATTTCTGTCAAGTTGGTGATTGGCTTATTAATAATTTAATTAGCGAATCCCAAACGTGACAGCAATGTCAAACGAACCTCGCCATACTAACGTCATCTAGCAAAATTTGGTCTGTCTTTCGGCCCCCCTTGGGATTTGGGTTTTTATACATAATGTGAGATCTTGCTTTTACATTATGTACTTGACCCTTGAATAAATCCAATTATACAATGCACGTAAACTCATTATTGAACAGCAGACTACAAAATGCTAACTTAAGCAATAAATGGAATTATAATTCGTCACTTCATTCTTCAGATACATTTACACAGGTAGTGCCTTAAGCCTACACGAGGTATTCGCACGTTTAGAGAATCGATTTTTAAATCGATATCCGTTTTTTTTTTTTTTTTGTCTTCCCCGACTCACCGGTCTCCCGTGTCGGTCGGCTGTCGCCTCATTCCTTTCTTGCGCGAGGCAGCGTTCGCACGTGCCTATTAAAAAAGTTAGCTGCAAGTGAAATTACATTGTGCACCGGCGTTACTATGCCGAAAAGGAAAAACGAAGAAATTATCAAGCGTTACGAACGCAAGATAAGAAAAATTGAACAAGAGTAGCGGAAATATAACCGAATTATTTATTCGTCGTCAGAAGATTCTGATCATAATTCAGGTAAGTAGATAAATTTACCTTTTACTGTGAAAGAAAAGTTTGTGCTCGTTTCTTGAACCTGGAGGTTGACCGTGGGTCATCACGAAGGTAGCTTTATCGCCTGGAGGTTAACCGTGTGTTAACACGAAGGTAGTTTGAAATTGCAATCAGACCATTGTGTTTCGTAATTTCATCGAGACAATTATACCGCCTGGAGCCTGGAGGTGGATCGAGTATCCTCACGAAGGCAAATTATTATTTACCTACCAGGAAAATTGCGGTTTGACACAAAATAAAAGTGTAATCATGGATGATAACTTTTTATTTTTATTTCGTGGGTTTCATAACTACCCCCAATAACGTTCGTTATTGTTTCATTTTAGACAATGAAAACCTGCACAACTCCAACCTGGCGCCTCAGGATGCCGATCCGGCCTCCGCTGATAAAAAGGACAGCGACCAAGAACCGGACCCAGTTCCCGAATTAGATCCTGAAATCCTCACCGCATTGGGTGAGGTAACGGAAGAGACGCCCAAGTTGGGTCCAAAGATTCATGAGAAATTATCTTTGCTTTGGTTGCCCATTCTCCGTAAGGGAATGAACAAAGAGGCAAAAGAGAAACTCGTCAAGGAGAACCCCGTGCCAGAAAACTGCACATTATTAAAAGCGCCAAAACTTAACCCCGAGATTTCGGCCGCTGTTCCTGAGGGTACTCGTACTCGAGATAAAAGAGTCGAAGCTGTTCAACAGCAATTGGGCCAGGGAATTACCGCCCTCAATAAGGGCCTGGAACTCCTTCTTGACGACGGCAAGGACAGACTCCAAGCCATCAAATATCTCAGCGATAGCTGTAGACTACTTTGTGATCTGCACTTTGTAGAAACAGTGGCTAGAAAGAGGTTTGTCACTCCAGGATTAGACAAATCTTTCTTAAATATTATGCAAGATGTCGAAAGAGACGAATCGCTTTTTGGTAACAAGCTTTCCGAAAAAATCAAAGCTACAAAGGTAATAGAGAAACACGGATTACAAATCAAAAAAAGTGCTTCGAATCCTAAGCCACCATCTATATCATACCAGCCATCGACAAGTCGCTCTCGCCCTCAGGGAAACTGGAGGGCCCCTTCTCGCTTCCTGTCCAACAGGGGGGGGAGGGGTGGGCAAAGGAATACTGCTTCGAGGGGGGTCGAGCTCCGACAAGCAACTGCGCCCCACCGAGACCTCCGCCGCGGAACAAGCAGCGTGCCCCAACAACTCAACAATAGAGGTACACGCTGGGAGAATTCAATACTTTTATAATTGCTGGCTTCGAATTACTAATAACGCTCAAATATTGAATTGGATTTCAAAAGGTTATTTAATACCGTTCTGTAAGAAAGTCAGGCAGGTTTTAACGCCACATAACTCTGTTTCCACTAGTGAGCAACCAGATATGTTACAATGTATAGAAAAATTGTTAGACCTCGGTGCTATCTCTCCTTGTCATAGGTCAAAAAACGATTTTGTTTCTAGCGTTTTCCTAGCCCCCAAGCCCAATGGGACAAAAAGGTTTATTCTAAATCTCAAGACTTTAAATAAATTTATTTCTACCTCTCATTTCAAAATGGAGGATTATAGGACAGCGGCTAGACTAGTACCTCAGTCTGGGTTTTTGGCAAATATCAACCTAAAGGAAGCTTACCTCTTAGTTCCTATTGCAAAAAAGCATCATAAGTACCTGCGGTTTGAATATAACAAAGAATACTTTGAATTTACAGCCATGCCTTATGGGTTATCGGTTGCTCCCTGGGTGTTCACAAAGTTAATGAGAGAAGTCATTAACTATCTTCGACAAGAAGGTTATAGGTCAGTTATATACCTGGATGACATTTTATGCATCGGTGATTCTTATGACGAATGTGCCAACAATGTCAACAAAACCCTAGCCTTATTAAAATGTTTAGGGTTTGTTATTAATTATGAAAAGAGCAACCTAGAACCCAGTCAGGTTCTTCGATTCTTAGGTTTTGTATTTAATACTGTCAATATGTCTCTCACCCTGCCTGATGAAAAACGCCAAGGTATCATAAGTTTATTAATAGGTTTTCTAAACTTCCCAGATGTTCCATTAAGGAACTGTCACAATTAATCGGCGTGTTAACAGCGGCTTGCCCAGCAGTTCGATACGGCTGGCTGTATACCAAAACTCTCGAACGTCAAAAATATTTAGCCCTTCAAAAGTTCGATGACAATTTTGAAGCGAAAATCAAGCCATCGAATGTTATCCTACCTGACCTAAAATGGTGGGAAGAAAACATAATGTTAACTTACAACAGACTAAGACAAGACCAAAAATTTGCTTTGGAAATATATACTGACGCGTCTAGAACTGGTTGGGGCGCCGCTTGTAATGGGAAACGTGCTAATGGGGGATGGAAAGACGAAGAATTATCTTTCCACATTAACTACCTTGAATTACTAGCCGTTTTCCTAGGACTAAAAAGCTTCGCCAATGAACATCATAATGGCTCTATTCTATTAAGAGTTGACAACACAACTGCCTTATGCTATATAAATCGCATGGGGGGAATCCGTTTTCCACATTTAAACAACTTAACAAAAACCATTTGGCAATGGTGCGAAAAGCGAAGTATCTTTATACACGCTTCATATATTAACACACATGATAATGTCGAAGCAGACGAAGAGTCGCGAAAAATAAATGCAGATACGGAATGGGAACTTTCAGATTGGGCATTCCAAAGCATAGTTCAAACTCTAGGAAAGCCCAAAATTGACCTTTTCGCTTCTCGCATCAATGCCAAATGCATTCATTACATCTCATGGAAACCGGACCCCGACGCGTTGACAGTTGATGCGTTTACAGTTTGTTGGAACCTTTCATTCTTCTACGCGTTCCCCCCGTTCGCTCTCATATTAAAATGCCTGCGAAAAATTATCGAAGACAAAGCAACTGGCATTCTAGTCTTCCCCTATTGGCCTGGCCAGGCATGGTTCCCACTGCTGAAAAGAATGCTAATATCTGATATTGTTTTCTTCGAACCTAATCGGGACCTTTTGCGTTCACGTTTCAGGTTACGTCACCGGCTACACACCAGTCTTACCCTGGGGGCCGCGACGCTCTCAGGACAGCATTTACAAAGCTAAATACCCCAAATGTAGCACTAGACTTAATGTTAGCATAAATTTCTGAAAATACGATGAAACAATACTCTACGACATACAGGTTGTGGTGGCAGTTTTGCGTAGAAAAGGACATAAATACCTTTGAAGCTCCGTTATCCGCAGTAATAACCTTCTTGGTGGATTTGTTTAATAAAGGAGCATCTTATGGAACTATCAATAGTCATCGTTCTGCCCTATCATTACTCCTCGGGAATAACGTAGGATCAGACGAAAGGATAAAACGCTTACTTAAAGGTATTTATAGACAAAAACCGCGCCGTCCCAAATATACCACCACCTGGGATCCAAAAATTGTACTAGACTGCATAGCCAAGTGGTACCCCAATAGAAATTTGGATTTGGTCAAACTTACAAAAAAGTTATCAATCTTATTGGCCTTGTGCACATCGCATCGCGTACAAACGTTCTCTTTGATCAAGACCAGTAACATCAGTAGGTCCCCTTCTGGCATAAAGATAACAATATCAGATTAGATTTATAAAGACGTCAGCACCTAACAGAGAACAACCAGTATTATTCCTACCATATTTCATGGAAAATCCAAGCATCTGTCCAGCAAGTACTCTGGACGATTACCTAGCAGCAACATCAGGTTTGCGACTTGAAGACACAGAAAATCTTCTAGTGACTCACAAAAAACCTCACAAAAAGGCATCGTCGGGAACTATAAGTAGGTGGATAAAGCAGACTCTAGCTGAGTGCGGCGTTGACGTAACAGTATTCAGTGCACACAGCACGCGCCACGCCTCCACCTCAGCGGCGGCCTCCGCTGGAGTCTGCCTTGACACCATAAGGAAAACAGCTGGTTGGTCCACTTCATCCCTGACGTTCGCTAGGTTCTATAGCCGTCCAGTAGTAGACGAAGGAATATTTGCTCGGTCTGTCTGTGCAATCACGACTACTAATAACGAGTAATTTAATAAGAAGAACAGTATTATTAGTTGCATAATCGTATCGAAACTATGATTAATTTATGTACTTAACCGTACCTAAAAAATTGTACCCTGTTAGGGCAGCTTTTACTATTGCGCCTATCTGATTAAGGACAATTACTAATAAAAAACATAAACATAAGTAAATATATTTTGTTATGGAATAAAAGTTTTCTACATATAAATTGTTTTATTAGCACATAAACAATTCAGTAAAATAAAAATAAAAAAATCTCATAACATCTACCTGTGTAAATGTATCTGAAGAATGAAGTGACGAATTATAATATAAGATCAAACGAACTTCTTGAAGTGAAGTTCGATCATTATTATAAGAGTCACTTCATTCGAAGATACAAGGTCCCACCCACCCAATAACCCAGCTATGAAAAATAGAAAACTAAGATATCTCTGAACAAGAATGAGGCGACAGCCGACCGACACGGGAGACCGGTGAGTCGGGGTAGACAAAAAAAAAAAAAAACGGATATCGATTTAAAAATCGATTCTCTAAACGTGCGAATACCTCGTGTAGGCTTAAGGCACTACCTGTGTAAATGTATCTTCGAATGAAGTGACTCTTATAATAATGATCGAACTTCACTTCAAGAAGTTCGTTTGATCTTATATAAATTGTTCGTCATTTTCAATCTTTTCAAAAATACTTATCCAGTAATGTTTATCGTCCTTGCTTTTTTTCTACCACAGAATAGTAACATCAGTATCACCACAGAACCGTAAAAAAAACTAAAGTACAGGCTGGCAAAAAAAGAGTAGAGATTTAGAAAACGAAGAAAAGAGGAACTAAAATGTCTCAGAAATTTGTTGCCATACATAAGCAATTTACGTCAAAAATGTGACAGCTACGAAGAAAGTGGCGCCCTCATTTATTTTCTATTCTTTTTAGAAAAGCTACAGCAAAGACTAACCAGCCAGCACCTGCAGCGGCATGTATAGTTTGTATTTGGAAGGTCGGCGATCAGTGACCCTATGACATTGGAACCAATTTAATTGTGCCAATGAGTGCTATAGCTCTGGAGCTAAAGTGGTGACTTGCAAATGCGCTTTATTGAGAACAAAATGTCATTGCTTGATATTACGACGATTGGCTTACGAAATGCATTAACTGTGTTATTGTGAATTTTAGGAAAAATTAAATAGCACGCGGTAAAAGATGGATAACATTATTTTCAAAAGAAATTGGAAACAACTTCGTATGAATGGGCATATGCTTAAATTATTACCTACGAAATCCAAGACTACTTCGAAAACATAACATTCGATTTAAAACAATCTTGAAAGTTTTCTCCGTAAAACGTAATTAAAAATAACAATAACACATAAATTATTCTTAAATCTAATAAATCGTTAGTCTAAAACAGACAGGATTAATGTTAATAAAGCAAAAACACGACACACAACTCACACAGCACAAAATTAATAATAGGTTCATCTATACAGGTGCGTGCCACATTCGTTTGTACTTCGTCTATTATCATGGGCACAAAGATAGCACTGACACACATTACCAACATAAGGGAAATGTATGGCATACTTCATCTGACGATTCCTCTAACCACTATCTTATCTGTCCCTCAACTTTACTCATAAATGCAAAGGCACTAAACAGCCAGCCACTTCTCATTCCAATTTTGAGCAAAACAACAAAATACATCTTCGTCACCTCCGCATTGAATTTCGAAAGAATTCCAACGACCAAACAAATACTTTTTAATTACTGCCATTTAAGAAAAAATAATGGCCCGCATCAAAAATAGCTAACAAAATTTGAAATGAATGACGATCTAAATGTATTTCGCTTAGTTTTAAATAGCCAGCTTCTTAAATGTCCTAAAAACTGATGTTTGAAGGCGAAACCGGTATTTCGAATGGCGATTATTTACAATGTTTTTAAGTTTAACGATGCGAGTGTTGCCGACGTTTTTGATATATACTATCGCGTAAAAGCAACGACCAATTAATGTTAAATATGCAAATGTCTTAGTGACTTGAGTAAAATATGGACTCAATATTTAAGAAGCCAATTAGGTAGTTGAGGTTGAGACGGTATTAAAATTATCACTTGGAAATTTTAGTAAAAAAAAATTGGAATGGCTTTTCGTGAACACTTCGTACCTTTGTACAGACTTCAGTGTTGTCATATTAAAGCACTTGACGTAAAAAATCAGACACACAAAGAAAGTGTTGTCATTACTTAATTTCTACTCTGTATTGTAGCTGTCTGTATGTTATGAAGATTCAATAAGTAATAATACATGAAGTCGTAAAGTTAGAGAAACTATCACACGCACACGCAATCACACAGTTTTTACTCCAAAGATGTTATTGAATTCGCATCGTGACAGTTCAGAAAAGACTTTATGGGAATAATGAGAACCCACTTTAGTTTATTTATAATATTTGGCACCTTGATTTCAATAATTGACACCCTTCATGTCAGCTATTGGGGTAGTGGCAGACAGTGGAACATTTACCTTCCGACACGAAGCGATAGTCTTTGATAGCCCTAATAAATTATACAAATTAACTCAATTGATTCACGTACTATTCTAAAAATGTATGATACAAAACTGCAAATTTCCTCCTATTTTTTTGTATCTCAGAATCGCCTAAGATTACCTTTAAGTATTTCATCATAACTTTGCCAAACTTTATGCAATCCCGTGAAGTTATAACACGTGTAACACTCATTCACATAAACCTATCATCAAGGAACTGAGAAGCGAAAGAATTAAAACAAAAATCAGAACTACGTAAATTATTATAGGCTCAGTCTCTCAGGCAACGAACAAGCATGTCGTCAACAAACCCACACGCATTCTCAATAACCGCCACCACGAACCTGTCTGCTGTATAAAGAACCCCCAACATGTTGTACCTTTGAATTTTGTCAAGTTCTCCTCGTATACTTGATCATGAGAGTCCGTGGGGTGCCGTCTGTCGCCCCGATGCCGCTTCGGTTGGTGTGGCCCATCGTAGAAACCATTCCCATTAGTCGCCGCGCCA
Organism: Clepsis dumicolana; assembly: GCA_963691665.1. Taxonomy (NCBI): domain Eukaryota; kingdom Metazoa; phylum Arthropoda; class Insecta; order Lepidoptera; family Tortricidae; genus Clepsis; species Clepsis dumicolana. The sequence continues at coordinate 3,339,046 of OY829526.1, forward strand.
TCCTGGATCGCCTCTTGGGGATCAAACCCAAGGCGCTCCTTGTAGTACGCTTGCGTCGACATCTTTACACTCGCATCACTTTTTTTAAACACTTGGACACTGATCACAGGCAGGATCCGCCAAAATCCCACCGCAACCCGTTTGCCGCCAAGGCCCTTTTTAAGCGATCCACGCGATCGATGTCATCGAGTCTACAAATGGAAAGTTGCAAATCCCTTGACACACACTTTTTGATCTTGACACTGTTTTTTTTTTTCACTCGATTTATCCTTTATCTGTCACTGTGTTACTTACGATTTAAAAATAAAGTTAGTGTTTTATTTAATATGGCAACTTGGTTAGTTTGAAATTTGGAATGCTTGGTTACTTTTTTTTTAAATGTTCGTTTCGTTTTCGTTTTGTCTATGATTCATCCGTCTTTGGGTTTTCACATGGCTTCGTGTACATTTGAGTAAATAACGAAGCTGTGGAAACAGCCTGTGGAAGACAATGGAATAAAATAATTTCCATATCAAGTTTCGAGGTCCAGATTGCCTCATACACTAATCATTTTATTTACGCTCTTTCGGAGGTTACTTGGTTAATGACGGTGATTATAAAAACTCAACGAGGATTTCGGAGGCCTTGTTAACGAGTAGGTATTCGGTATTCGCGTCTTGATGAGGAATTTATTTATGTATGACTGATCAAAACATGATTATGACGAAATCGGTTATAAATGGTAAATAAATAGTGGTTGATTGAACACGTCGGATTGATTCGTTTTAACGTTACGACAGAATAGAAAAGCGACGTTAGGCAAGAAGGGAGAATAATTTTATCAATATTGCGGCTAAGACTCAAGGAACGGGCAAGTCGTAAAACGTTGTCACTGCGTTGAACATTACTTAATCGAAAAACACAGTAATTTTCTTGTGTTAAATGTTAAAGTATTTGTAATAATACTAATTAGAAACTAAATCCTAAATTCAAAATATTCCCGAGGCCGCTACCTCGGGGCAAGATGCCCAAACGGCTGGCGGTGTTATCTCATTGTACGTCAATAAACCAAGGAACGCGTCAGCCCTTTGGTCACCGGTAATTTTCATATTTTATTTAATCTTAAAAAATTTAGACCATCGGTCGGGGGCCATGCGTTTCTACACCGAACGCCGCTAAACTGAAATTGTCACTGAGGTGATAGTATTATTGCTGTCATTAAGGCATATTCTATCATTCTATATCAGCCTTAAAAAACCCAGTCTTAAGTCCGAAATGAATTTTGGTAAATTCGGCTGGTCTAGTCTCTAGATGTAGGGCATTTATATTAAATCAATTATTTTATGTATTTTCCACTCATGAAACGATACCAACATTACATGTATTTAGAATTACTGAATAAAACACATTAGTATTTTATAATGTTGCTATAAAATACGATGAAAATAACCAACCGGTCAGACAGGCTACCTTCTACCTGAGAGGCTAATATTAGAAAACTTATTCGATTCGCCCAACGAATTAGAATCCGTGGTTTGAAAAATTGAACGGACATTCGCGGCATTGAATGGCTCGAAACGGTACCATTCATTCGTTCATGTCAATGTCAATTGTTTTAATGCCTGCGTTTATTTGTCGAAATTGGGTATATTTATTAAGTGGCGTCTTTAACTTACATTCAGACCTACATTGTGCCGAAATCGATGCCATACTTGGCAGATAATGCCTTGCACCATGGCCGATATCCAAAAAAGAGAAATAAGTTCGTATAGCCGAAATAAATCGAGTAGGTACAACCTCCGAATGAAAATCTTTATTTATTGCGACCTTGGCACCGATGGCCGAAATGGCGAAGTCATGATCTTAATTACAATCCTTTAACATCAATTGCTTTTACCAATTACAAAGTTTGATTATCTGTGGTTCAAGATGGCCGGGTTTTTCTAGCAATTTAATACTGGCAACAAACGTTCTACAAAGTTAATATCTCAATTTAAGAAAAAACGATGGAATGCTTTTAAAATATGGTTGAGTTATGTTTTCTTTTTAATTCTCATCGACGGCCGCGTGGCCAAGCCACTCGCCAGTATTAGGACAGTACGAAATTCCGAAACATAATCACAATCAGTGTTCCACGAATTTGAATTTCGAAGAATTTTATTATGCTCGCTGATGCTATACAGGTTGATCAATGTCATCAACGTTTTTTTTTCTAAATTTGTATGGCAAATATTACACGAAAAGTCGTTAAAAAACCTAAACAAACAATGAATATCAAAGTTTTGCCCTCAATCATCTTCGATATCGGCAAGTAATTTCACGCGTATCACACAGTGTATTTAAACGGGTCAAACCCGAAATTCAAGTTCGTTATTGCTAAAAACGTTCATTGTGCGACACAGAATATACGGACGGACAAATAACTCATCCAAGGCGGTGACCTTGTGGAACCTTTGCCGTGGGAATCCGAAGAGCGCATGCGCCAGTGGTAGCGTGGACAAAAAAACTGGTATTGTATTTTTTTTGTTCAAAATACAAGTATGTCTGTACGTATGTATAAATAAGGCAGGGGTGAGCTTCTAATGTAATTTTAAAGTATTTTTGATGTAGAAATGTCAGCGTGTTTTCCAGTCGGATGATAGTAATGAATACTTAATGCTTATAAGTCTTATAATTATGTATGTACTTGTAGCGACCCTAGAGCCACACGCAGATAACGTCATCAATGTTCTACAACGCGCTAGCGAAGTTTTTCAAGTCGGATGTATAAATACAACTTCCAACTCTCTCCCTCCCTTCGAACTTATGGTCGCAATGTCTCACAAGAGGGATACGTAAGTCAAAATACTAATGCAACCAGCCTTTAAAGCCATGCATTTTTACCCCCTTATTCATAAACGCTTGTCAAGCTTCTGTTAACTTAGCAATCTTTTGTCTTTATCTGTTACTTTGACATTTGCCTTTGTCAAACAAAGACAAACGATTGCCAAGTTAACAGAAGGTTGACACGTTTATGAATAAGGGGGTTAGTTGTGACATCAAAAAACCGCTCCCGCTCACGCTTCCCGCTAAGCTTATAAAATCGCTGCCACTGCGCCCTCATCGCTCTAAGGTCACACAGGGCCGATTTTCACTGCATTGTCCGGCTTTAAAACAGATCTCATGTGACGTTTCGTAACGTCAAATTGTCCTCGAAATCATTAAATATTACAACTGCCATTATCATTAAAAGGTGATGGATTTTAATTTTATGAATTAAAAAACTGAGAACAGAAGATGAAGAAAGTGGATCGCTTGACAACAATAGTGGCTAATGTAATGTGTGTGCAATAGAGACAGACTGTGTCGATCTTTATTAGAGAGTAGTTACCCGCGACTTCGTCTGCGTCAAAGAATATAATTTATATAATATACTAACTGACGTAAAAATATTCGCCGAATTCTTGGAGCAGGAAAGCTCGATTTTTTTTTTACATTCCAATTTGAAAAAGAGCGTAACGAAAATGTATTCGATGCTTGAAAAAAAAACCATTGTATTTCTTTTTCAACACGTATAGTGAACTGTTTATCTTTATACAGTTTATCGCACTAAGAGGCGTCACTTTAACATTGTGTAAATTTCACATTCAATTAAAAATTCGAAAACCGAATACCGTGAACTGAGTTCTGGCCACCGACGAAGACTAAACCGTTTATGAAAATAGCCGTAACGGTCCTAGCGAAAATCGCCATTTAACATCCTCCTTACAACGAAGCATAATCGTTGCCTAATTCCATTAGTTTCATTCAATTGTTTTCAACCTACGATGTGACCAACGCACTTTTTACTAGTAAAAAAAACACCTTCAAACACAATGTTTTCAATGCAGCTGTTAAACTAGCCTAAACCTATTTTAAACCTTAACAGTTACGACATACAGTAGCGATTGGGGTTCGGTATTATTTTCGGCTGTAACGTATTGGTCCACAATTAGGCCGGTTCATGTCACACGAATTGTTCTTAATTGAAAAATTGTGTTCGATGAGAAACAAAAGACTATCGCAGACTTGTCTATGCTCGCTAAAGCAGGTTATGCATGGGCATTGCAATTAATGAAATCAGAAGCATTCTACGGAACTTCCTACTATTTTGAAGAGTTTCGTTTCGCTACCGCCGAGGCGTGTGCTCCCAGAGGAAGGACTACGGATTAGTCCGAAACATTCTCGTCTGACATGCGTGAGTGATATAGCATGGTATCTCCTTACTACCATAACTACCACTTTTTTCCTCTGATTGTTAAAAAAATCTATCCAGTATGCCTTGGTTAATTAAGATTAACATAAAAGTGCTTTGACAGATCTGTCAAAGTTGTCCGCCATTGCTAAATAGCGGATAACGGCGCAAATATCTAATGTATTTAAAACATGTTCCGAATTGTGAGTAAAACTTAATGTGTGCAAACAGTGTGTCCACAGAAGTCTATTTAGGTTAGACAAATAGGTATTGCATGCTTAACCGGAGGCTGTTAAACTACTGTTAAAATTGAGGTAATCATTGAAAACAGTTAATTACGTTAGAATTGATTCGATCTCAAGGGCCTGATTGATTAGAATCTGTAAGATGTAATGTGATACTTAAATTTAATAACTCGTCGTATTATTACTTCTCGTAGTAATTCAAGATCATAATTAAAAAAAAGAGACCATACACTACATGTTTATTATTACTTTATTGTTCAAACACCCTGTTTCATTTAACTAACTGTAAGCGAAATGCATTTTTTTTTTTGAATTTTATGGCCTGGTTACTAGGCCTTTAAGCCAATAAGCGGAATGTTTAGAATATTTGTGTTGCCTATTTTGAAGAAACATTAGGCAATGGGTACCAAATAATTCAACTAAACACACAAATAATAAAAAACATCAACACAAAAAAAGCTTAAAGGCCATCATGAGAGCAAAGAAAATAACCCATTGGCGTGGGAACATCATAATATCTCGCCACCAATCTGCCATTGTGCGTGATCCAAAAGTACAGTTTAAGTGTTGCCAGTTAAAAATAATCCAATTCATTTGACCATTGACCGGGATCACCGTTACTAGTTAGTGCCGTGAAATCTTTAATATGCAGTTTTATGCCCCATCTTGGTTTTTGAGAACCGAGAATTCTAAGTTGTTTCTTGAAGCTTTAAGACAGTTTTACAAGCCTCTATTTAGTTTCAAACGACAGCATACCTATTGTAGAAAGACTGTGTTTTTATTTTATTCATATAACATACATCATACTTGACAGCAAGAATAGGTAAGGAATCTTGTCATTACTAACTTACTAAAATTAAATAAAAGTGTTTCTAACTTTCAAGTTATTAACATGAGAACAAAAGAATGCGTTGCACACATTAATTATACGAATCTGCATCGCTCGAAAGAAAATATACAAGACATATTTGCTCAGAATAACTGTGTCATATCATGTCGGGACCATGTCGACTCCTAGCCACCTGTATCATCCGCAAACATTCTCGAAAACTAGACACAATAAAATAATTACCATAATAATAACTTCTTCAATAACAATGACAATGAAACAACATTTACGAAGAAGCTGTCGCCAATTTCAACTAAATACGTCTATGTAGATGACTTCATGTTTGTGCATAAATTTTAACGGCATTGAATTATTATTTATGAATACGAATTTTATTTTAATTAAATGAATCATGAATGCAGAAAAACAGTATTTAATTGGAATGACACTGACGATTTTAGTCATCATAAAAAAGAAGTATACGTAGAATAAAACGGATGACTATTAGAAATAGATTTACGAATAAATTCTATTAATTCTACTAAACCGCTACAGATTTTAAGGATGTTGCTCCTTCACGAAGAAATTAATGACGCATTTGATAAAATATCACAACAACACGAAGACTAGTATTTATCAAGGAATATTATTTAGTTCCCGCGGGATAACAAGCCGCAAGCAATTGTCAATATAAATGAAACTTATAATTATAGTAAACACACGTGTAAACGAAACATTAGGAATACTAAGCGATAAGAATACATTGCCACCCGGATGCAAAATTGAGACCAAACCGCTGAATATAACATACTCACTCATCCTACGAATATTGTAAATGCGAAAGACTGAGTCGATCGAGAAATTGACATTCCTTAATAGGTGAGCACCTCGCCACCATCAAAAGTCTTATAAAGAAGGGCGTATGGCGCCTCGGTTTTCCATAATCTATACTAATAATGTAATATCTTGATCTGTAATATTACCGTGACTGGTCGAGCCACAGACTTGAAAATTTTTGAAGACTTCTTTGAATTTTCTAAATCCATAACCATGCATAAGCTACAGTTTAGGATAACTTGGCACAGTCTTACACATACTGGAAAACTATACAAAAGACACACATCAAAGTATAAGTACGCATTGTGCAAAGATAAACAATTGATAAAAATCAAAATATTGGTCCATTGGCTAGAGATGGGTGTACAACATTGAACAGATCGGAACGCGAACCATGAGACCGGTTCCTAACGGGACAGCTAAGTACATTTCACGTACGAAACTAGTATCTCTGATTCGACGGTTCGTGATTATCACCGGCTGTGTTTTGTGAAGGGGAAACACTGAAAATAACGTATGCGATTGTCTTTTAATATAATTGATAAACTGTTTCGGCTGATTTTTATTGAGAAAGAAAGAAAGATTTTTTTTTTTCAACAACAACAACATTATCTTTTCATTCAACAGATCAATTAAGAACAATTCGTGTGACAACTACAGAAGATTAAAATACGTTCAACATTACAACTACAGTATCTTAAAATACGTCCAAGACAAAACAATATATGGTTGTCTCAAAAAAAGGAGTCCGACTCAGCATGTGTCGGGGCACGGAGAAAGAAAAAGTTTTGGGTGGTTGCTTGAATTTTATTTAACGAATTCTTTAATCTCAATGTGTGTAACGTTCTTCCGAACTGTGTGGTTCAGCATGAGCGAGTCATTCTTTTGCATCCGTTAATTTGATCAATGCAACTGTATCATAACTATTGTATACTCTTACTTCAACCGTTCCATCAATTGTGATTCTTATTCAATTGTCTCGAGTAGTAAATAAATAATTGTAAACAAAACCAAACTATTTTATTATTATCATGACTTTTTAAACAAACCTCATCGCAGCTATAATTTGACTTCATGATGCCTAATTACAGCTTTGGATTTTTTACCCCCGACGCGAAAAAGGGGAGATATAAGTTTGACGTGTTCATATGTGTATCCGTGTCTGTTTGTGACATAACTGCTCCTAAACGCATAAACCGATCTAGAAGCAGATTTTTTTTCAATCAAAAGCTAGTATCGAGATGGTTTTTAGCTTGATGGTTGAATGGAAGTTGTCATTAAAAAGTATAAAGCTGTGGTAATTTACTTCAACGAAAAGCCACTATTTTAACAAAAAGTGAAAATACTGGTCAGAAACTAAAGACAAGTAAAAATCCACAAGTTTTAGAATGCAAAGTAATTAAAAAGCTAGCGTTTACCGATAGCAATTATTTGAAGACAAACTCGGGCGCACGTGACAACGTCAGATGAGAAAAAAACTAAGCCGGTTTTGACGATCTCGATACTAGATCGATATAGCTATTGTTGGCGCCCCCGTTATATCTATAAGCTTCTAATTAACTTTTTCTTATTCAGTTTTTTGTCGGACGTCATTAACGTCGGGCTGATTGCGAATTAATATTGTACTGTCGTCTAGTTTAATAGTTAGGTAAGGAAACGTAAATGGATGATCAAGTCATCATAGATCAGTATTATTTTCAAATTCGTCATCAGGAGAGGAAATTATAGATTTGATGCGAGATTATTGATGAGGTAATTTTGAGATTCTAAGATTATGCTAGTGAAAGTACAAGAGAAACTGAAAAAAAAAAAAGATTAGGCAACTTGTAAGCAAGTCCCGGGAAACCTCCATAGGCTTGTTACTGAACGTCAAAAGATAAAAATAAGATGAAAAACAAATGGCCTCTTTGTCATAACTGCGAAGAAAATATTCCTTTCTGCAATAACCACACGAGACTAAATACTACAACATCATCAACGGTATGTTCTTTTGTTTCCCATTCTGAGTACTTTGCAATTACTGTTTCGTACCACGACCTTTCAACTTTTCCAATGACTTTCTCACTTACTCCACCATTGCTGCTTTCGATCTTTCAACGTATGAAAACGCCTATACTTAGTCCTCTTTGTACCACGTCCAATGCATTATCTAACTGTCTTATTTAATCTCGTTTAGCTTTTGCGGCTGCAGTTTTGTATGCAATTGTAAAACTTTTTGCCGAGTCTTTACGATTGTAATTGAAGACTTGGTCAGTCATTTTAGATGGAATTTCATTGGTGCTATTACTTAGATTAATTTGGTCATTTGTTTTTTAACCACAGACTATGAAAGACTCTCGTGAAGTATCTCTGTGAACATGTATGAGGTTTTCTCATAATGGTTTACCAATGACGTACACTTCGTGTCATACTAAAGTGTGCTAAGATTTAGAGCGAAGTCAGCCACTTGTAGAGGAAGCGAGACGTACAGAGACTAACGGGAATGTGGAAACGGTGTGTTCCACAGCCTGAACAACGTCAGAGGCGCATAAAAGTTTGAAACGTGCTATATTTATGAAATCATAATTATAATTATGTCCTTTAGAACTCAGCTTTATGATTATTTTCAAGTTGATTGAGTGAACAGTGAATCTAAGATCGGGATCAGACTTAAGAAGGAAGTGATAATATCACCTCCAAGGACAAATGTTATGAATATTAATAATATTGTAATCTAATATTAGTTTTAAATGTATTCGGAATTCGATATGTCGTAAAATTAATTGATCAGACCACACGCATAATTTGACAGGTCAGAAATATTCATAAATACAAGAATCTCAAACAGACGTCTTATTTTCGTTAAAATCGTACAGTAAAAAAACTAGTTTTAAAATACACAAACCTCCTTTTGCATTTACAATATTACGTTAAGGATGATATTATAGTAAACGCGAATAATATTCCTGATTAAAAAAGACACTCTAGATTTCCTCTTTTGTGACAGACGTGACGCCAATACACGTCTTGACATGCACGAGAATCAAACCCGGTTGAGAGAGAGTCATAGAATATTTTTTGCTTTTGGCAAATTTTCAAGAAATTTATGTCGAGTCGTTAAGACCGGCAATCGATGGGTGAATGGGATGTGGATGACAAATCCAGGAATGTGGTCATACACTTTTTCATTCATACGGAATTACGGATTCCCGGGCTGCCTGTCTGTCCATGCGTAACACATGACCTAAACGAACGGCCAGATATTAAGTCGAAATCTAGTTCTGTTTGATTAATGTTGATTGAAATTAGAAATTCATCCAGTCTCTTGATTTACACATTTTAGTTTCTTATTATCCCACTCACAGACCTCAATTAACTAGTCAGGACCCTGAACTTGTTGTGTTTTCAGGTATATAGATAGCACCACTTTATTTTTAAAACTCTGTTCTGTGCCTCAAAAGAAAAAAAAAACCCTTATGGGATCACTTTGTTGTCTGTCTGTCTGTCCGTCTGTAAATTCCAATTAATCAAAACCTGTAGGATACTTCCCATATATCTAGACTCAAGAAATTTCGCACGAAGCAAGATCTCACGACACAAGTTAAGGAAAAAATCCGAAAACTCTCGGTGCACGAGTCCGACTCGCAGTTAGCCGGTTTTGTTCTTGCTAAAATCCGTGGAATGCAAATAAAAAATACCACAAAAGGCTGTATACGTTATTCTTAATTGTATTTCGTAACACTAAATCCGACCACAAACGGACAAACGTATCTACGACATTGACCCAGAACACAGGAAACTGGACCAACTTTAAACAGCTTGAGATACAGATAAACAACAAATACAGATAAAGACAGTTGCATCACTTTTTTGGCCGCCGCCAGACAATAGTGCACGCGAAATGCACTGGGTTCCCTCCGATTGAGCAACCTGTCCGAAGGTCTGTGGTAAGAGGTAAGACTTAAGCGATTTTTACATACATCTTTATAGCTATAATAATGTAACAGTTAAATTTACTATAGAAGTATTTTTTGTTTTTCGTCATTGTACACGTAATGGAATGGAATAGTTTGTCAAAGGAATGGAATTCGTCAACATTGTCTGTTTCCGGACAGATACAAACTTTGTCTCTTCAAGGCTAGAGTGAAAAGCAGCCCCCCGACTACGAAGTGCAAAATTCGAACTTCGTATCGTGCCGTCCCTCTCAAGCTAATATTATTTAACACGAGAGTGAGCGAGACGATACGATACGAACTTCATTTTCGAATTTCGTAGTATGGGGGCTGTTTCTGAACCAGCGAGTTACACCCTTGGCCATATCTGAACGTTCCTTCAGGTGTGATACGGACAAACGATATTCAGTTTTTTGTAAACAAAAAAAACAGAAAACAAATCGCAACAATCTGCAGGTTCCATAGAAAAGCTCTGCTCGAAAATTTTATTCGATATTTTTTTTTACACATTTTATGTATTTTTGGAGAAAACACTTATTATAAAACTAGGTACTTAATCAGAAGCATTATGAAAATGTTGGTAACTTTTTGGTACCTGCTTATATCGTTCTTAAACATGTCGTGTATGTTGTGTATGTTGTGCATGTGTATGTTGATATGTTCTCATAAAAAAATATTCAAAAACATAGTAACGTCAGTGACAATATCACGTACTGTGATATAATTAGATTATGTGTATACATTATCAGATTATCACTTCTGTTCAGGTATTTTATTTTTTTATCTTTTGAATTGTTGCAGACCAATTGTAGTGCAATTATACGAACGACCTTGAGCTACTACAACCCTACATAAAATTCAATTATACATAGTTTAAGTTTAATGCATATTTAAAAAAAAAAAAAACATTTTGAACACCGAATAGCAGTACCTATGGTAATTAGTGATCCTGAGTAGGTACGAAGCAACGGCCCCGTGTTAGAATCCTGATACGGGCAGAAATTTGTAATCGATTCATTCTCAAATATGCCCTATGTGTGTGTGTAAGTACGTACCCTACCTATGTAGAGTGAAATATTTAAATAAAATTATTTTTTCCTTACTAAATCATATTTTTTTAACCCGTGAACGGGTAAGAATAATAAAGAAATACAAATATCTATTTAATTTTCGTCAAATAATAACATGTAAATGATATACTTAAATATCATATTTTATTATATTATCTAGAGGTACAACTCAGGAAGAACAAACATAGTATATGCCGTAAGAGACTTTAACAACCGATGACAGAATAAAAAACATAATATTTACTGTCCGACGAAAATGTTTGCTTAAATGTTTAGTAGCTCATCTTGAACCACGATTAACAATTTAAACCTTAAACCAAAGTGTTACAGGCGATTATTATACATCAAAATAACAGCAATGACGTTAGCAATGACTCAGAAATCTATGTAATACGAGTTTTTGAGTCTTAGTAGTTTTTGTAACGAAATATAAAACTGATTAGAAGAGCAAAATATCTTTGTTATCTTTGGAACAAAATACGAGGAATCCTTCTAAAATATCTGCGATAACTGTAGCTTTGTTATTACTTTTTGCTTGTTATGGCACTTCGAGGAAAATATGTAATCAGAATTAATTTCCTCAAACTCCTCTTTATTGAAGAATCTGATGTCATTCTTAAATAAACCTAATAAATACAAGCTAATTAATTTAAGCTTAAAACTAAATTTAATAAACTGTCTAATAAAAGAAAATACTTTGGCAAATGTAAGTTGGAATTGAACCAAATACAATTAAATATGAAATTGAAAACATAAAAAAACTGGCAATCAAATTGTTTCGGGATTTAAGACGGCAACACAAACGTTCCTTTTTCAAAAAACCACAGCGCGCATCAGTAAGTATACCAACATTTCGAATTGCTGGTTGCAGAAAAAAACATACTTTTGCTTTTTAATTCGAACGGAATGGCGTGTGCGTTGAAATCTTTTGGCCAACGAACTAACCCAATTCCTGTGCCGTTAACCGTAACCTATTTACACGACTATTTTAAAAAGATACCATCGTAGATAATGAACTATTTGTTTTCTAAACTAGAGAATTTTGTTATTAGTCAATAAGTTTATAGCGGAAATGTTTTTAACTACATTTTCAGATACCAACGCCGGTTTAGACACTGTAGATATAAATAATCAAAACCAAGTGGAATTTACACCCGTTCTTATTAGTAAAACTTATAAGATTTTTCACACTGAAAAGACAATGCAGTACTGCTCCTCACACTATATCAAATACTCACGACAAATGCAAAATAACGGTAATTATTGCATTACATCATAGACTCAACGCTATCGGCACGTTAGAAAAAAACATCAACCAAGAGCGCGAATACGTTTATAACCTAAAAAAACAACCGTTTGAAAATACCAAAACCTCAAACCACCACTGTTGTTCAAAATTCAAATTCCGAAACGCATTTTTGAACCTCCGAAAGAGCGTACACACACAGCACTTCAATATTTTTATTACACGTACGTTTTATTTATTAAAACACGGGTTTGTTAGAAACAAAATGGCGCTCACTCGTGCCGCGACGCCGTGCATCGGCCAACTGACTCTGTCGAGAACTGTCAAACGGGCTTGCGCTCAGCTGTGTGCGTGGGTCGGTGTGTGTTCGTTGAAGGCTTGAATGGATAAGGCAAGCTACCCACCGCGCATACTTAGTGACTCAACTTATTAAGAACTACAATCAATTTTGTTTAGAAATTTTTGGTCTAACGATGGGCTGATTTCGAAACGCAATGTCAAGGTCGGTCTTTCTCTTGATGGCGTTTAAATTGCGCTTCAATTATCGGACGTCGCTTAGTTTATTTTCGTCGTTTATTTACAGCGTAGACGTCTAATCACGCGTCTAATAGAAAATTATTTTCAAATTATCTATTTTCATAATATTATCTCTAGCGTGAATTTTTTTTTTTTTTAAATACTTACTGGAAAAAGTTCGAAAAAGGAAAAAAAACTAACAATTAAACAAGGATATCGCGATTCAATTGTTTCGTTTTTTATCTACATCGCGAGTTTCTTAACAGCCAGTATTTAGAAGAATTTGATACCTATTTATGAAGTTACATAGGTTGGCTATCTGTGACTCCTAGTGACAGTTGAATTGACAGAGCAACGCCATCTAACGGATCACTCAAAATTGAGGTCAAAAAATAAGCAAATGTTTAATCTCACGGTAGTTTTTATTGCTCCTTCCTAAACACATGCAATATAACTTTGATAAGATCTCGGCTGTCACATATGAGATCTAAAAAGCTTTTTGTAAGAAATACTAAACTGCAAAAAAAAACTATTCCCCGGCGCATAACACGTCAATCATACAACCTTCCGGTCATAGCATTATTTATTATCTAACGGCCGTTTCCAATATTCTATCCACCGAGGGTTTTCCTTACCAATAGTTACATTTTGACACATTTTCTACGGGTAATCTGGCAAAATGTAACTGTTGGTAAGGAAAACTATCCGTGGATTGAATAGGTATTGGGAACGGCCGTAAAGGGATAGACAGGTACTAATAATTGTATAATATACAATGTTCGTTTTATGAACCGTCATGACTTCAGCCAGGTGTTGAGTAATTCGAATTGAGCACCCTGTGAAGATTTTTTTAAAAAACATAAATTTAAAAAATCAGTCTCCCATATAACTTGTCAACCAGAAGAGGCAGTGAATGTATGGGAGAATGCATTTCTTTTATTTATTTTTTCAAAGTAATATCCTTACAGGGGTGTTCAGTTAGAGATTTAGACGTACTCGAGGGTTCATTAAAACGAACCCTGTATATACCTATGCTTAAATGTCAATTTAATAATCCATGAGTACCTGAGAATACCTCTAAAATGAAGGGAAAATTAGTATTTAATTAGAAATTCCTGCCCAGTAGTAGAAACCAATGGGATCTAGTCAATATTCTTAGATAGTCGAAAATTAAAGTATGTAGCACAGACTACAGCCGTTTTCGAGTGGTTTTTCACGGGCGCGATTTGTAAAGTCGGTCCCCAGGCACGTTTTAGAAATATCTCGTGCAATATTTGAAATAAAGGGTTAATATTTCAACCTATAATTAAAGACTACAAGTACGAAAACAAAATGCTCATTTTTCATGCTCATGCTCAATATTTTTTGTCGTCTCTGAAGCAGAGTGAGTGGAAATATTGTAATTGCGTTTGAACGAAAGGAAAAGTAATTATGGTTTTCACCTATTTTGTGTGCAATTACGTTTTCTGAAAGCTCCTGAGATGCTCTTCAATGTCCAGAGAGAGACAACCAAATCAATACTTCACATTCTTACCCAGAGCAATTTTAAGCGCTTTGGCGCTTACGCCATGCGTTTTGAGCGCATTTTGACTAGCCCTCTTTCTATTGACACACGCGTTACTGGATAGCGTTGTCCCGCTTCAGTGCATAAACCCCGCCCCTTAAAGTATCGCCTTAATAGATTATGTTCCACAGTTTTTTTATCCCTCCAGGGATAGGCAAAGGAGACTAGGTCCATGCAGATATATGTTCTATAGTGGAAGCAGTTGACTAGAGGATGTTAATCGATTGGATCTCGTTCGGAAATCGTTAATAAACTGACAGACGATTGATTGGGCCGGCGAGTGCCGTTACCATGTCTACAGGGTTGCCAGCTGGCTGAATTTTATACTAAAATCGAGGGTTTAACTGAAAAACTTAGCCGTTGGAATATCTAGGGTAACTTCACAGGGGATGTGGTAAAATGGTTGATGCGATGAAACAGAGTCAATTTCCAATGTATAACCAGTGACTAGGTGCGTGCGTTTAGTATCATCATCCAACATCCTGGGGTGGGGAGAACATACTGGGGTGGGCACGGAGCCAGCCCCCCCTCTATTCACGCCTTAACTTAGACTTAACTTAAAAGTGATTTAAAGTCATTTATCAAGTTTGTACTTAATTGATTAAGAGCTTTTCGGTTGGGGAAACAGTCCATACGAGTCTGCGTGAGAGTTATTGCACAATCACTCTAATTTTTCACGTGAACCTACTACCTATTAAACACAGCACACACCATTTTGGCATATCGCAGCGCAGTGCCCTTCAGGGTTTCATGTTTCAATTGTACCTACCTCTTATGATATTGTTCAGCTGTGAGCAGGCTTCCTGACGATATTTTCAATCAAAGAAAAGCTTGGATATATCAACTGCAGATATATTGACGCATCATGATCACGAAAATGTCGGAAGCTCATCTAAATCTAGTAAGGTAATCGGGGTCAATATCCAGTAGCTAATATGTATAATGTAATTAACAGCTAATCATTTAAAACTGTCACATAAAAGCTATAAATTACACGATGTAATTACGCACAGAAATTATTAAAGACTCGAAAAAATAATATAATAATAACTATTACTTTTGACAACCCTACTACAGATGGCCGGCGGCATTTCTCAATGAACGAGTCAGAGTTGACTTGGCGAGTACTTGGCTATGCCTGTCCTTGTCGACGAGTGGACAGGAAAGAGATAGAAAAATTGTCGTAGAAATCGACTTGCAGGGTCCGAAACCTTGTAGATACGTTTGTCCAGGGAACATACCTGAAACAAGGATAAACATAATTAGGAAAGGGTTCTATCTACGTGACATATAAAAAGTTCTGTTCATATACACGTGGAATAGTGATACAGTAATGGAAACCAACAAAACAAGTAGCTTATGTAAATTTTTATTCGGAAGCTACTTTACAGAACGTCTGAAATCCTGAGTCTATTTTTTTCTACCTGCCCCCTTCACAGAATAAGAGCACTAATGGTAGTTTATGCAACTGTTACGTCATGCAAAAACATGAGTGTGGTTTTCTGAAACGAGGCGGAGCAGAGTTTCATAATAAGATCACAGTATTTTAAGGCCTAATTATGTAGAGTTGCACGCTTTATGAAACAATTGCATAAACTTCAATTCAATATAAAGTACTGCACAAATGCACATGTCAGGGTCATGAGACAGTGACTAAATTTTCAATTATTTTACCTTAAATAATAAATTACTGCAAAAACCACTTTTCTAATAATACAGGATAAGTTACCAGTGTTACCACAGACAAAAATGCGGACGAACGCATTGTTCTCATAAAACTTAGTTCCAAGTAACTTAATTATGTTAACAAACACTGACCTTATTTCTTTGCACTACGCAGAACGTGCCCTATTTCTTTAAATACATATATTGTAAAAACATCATTGCCATTTTGTTTTTCCTCTTGATACAGCTTTAAGCATGATGTCACATATTCTATGTAAGCAGATGTTGGCAACTTGGCAAATGAATCATCTACTTAAATCATTTAATAAAATTGGTTTATGAAACTGAATACAGCACAATGGCATGAATCAACTTCTTAACGTGTTTTTGGTACTTCGAAAGTTGCGACAAAGGTCTTATTATGTGGATGATGTGTGGAGGAATGCAGGCGTTGGTGTCGTGTTTTTAAATGAAAACTGTTGGAATGATTCTGAAATTAGATATTTATCTACATTAACTTTTTAGTAATTAAATATGAATTGATTTTGAAGATAATTTTTTGTTTGAAAGGGTGAACTTATAAAATACTTATAAAATTGAGAAAACGACCGCATAACACGAAGTTTGCATTGAATTATTCAACTACGAAGTCATAATTTTCAGTAATTAAGGTGGCTTCTTCTATTAATATTTGGTCAATTGAAAATCGTCTGAATACCCAGCAGTCGTTACGTGAGGCCTTGGCTTTTGAGATTGACTTGCCAACACCATGAATTTCGGGTTAGCGCTTTAAAATGTCTTGACCGAAAGACCATTGATCGAACGTCAGTCAGTCTTAGTTTGGTCGAACGACTGCGGTATGACGTACCTAACGATAAATGCCGTGTTGTACTGGGACACATTTTTCGTGAATAATTTTTGACCAGTATTCTCGTAACCTAGATTCAGTCATAGCGTATAATGATTTTATTTTGACACTAGTCATGAACCCAGTTTATTTCTAATTATCCTAGAAATTCCAGAAACCAGACTCGACAGCGCCTCTATGAAAACGCGCAAGGAATCTTAACCAAGCCTTAGGCCTAAGAGAAAGTGTTACGAGTACCAGCAAATACTGAATACCAGTGTACATAAAGCAGACAGACGGGAGGCGCCTTTAGCTTATCTATGCACAAAAAAATTTCTGCCCCTTTTTAAAGGGGGACGAAGAATACACACGTAGAGCACACGTCTCCGCTCATGTCAAAGTTTGTTACGTTCCTAAAACTTACACTAAAACAAAATGAGGCATACACACGTACAGCATACATCTGCGCTCATGTCAAAATTCGTTACGTTCCTAAAACCTCACACTAAAACAAAACTGTCACACGAATGCCAAAAACACGCACACAATCAACAGACCCTGATCATTTTGGTCAGACTTAATGTTAGAGTTTTGGCAGAGGGAAATCGCGCGTTAACATCTCCATTCCTTTTCTGCTCTAAGACAGTGTATTTAAATTACAGATTCTGATATTTGTAATACCATGCTTCAACAGCCCCAGCGGCGGAATCTGTTAATACTTGTCCCAGGCAATAGTAGGTATAATATAGATATAGGTATAATATAGACGACCGAATAGCCTAGTGGTTAGAGACCCTGACTATGAAGCTTGAGGTCCCGGGTTCAAATCCCGGTCGGGGCAGATGTTTGTATGATGAATATGAATGTTTGTTCTCGGGTCTTGGATGTTTAATATGTATATAAGTATGTATTTATCTATATAAGTATGTTTATCCGTTGTCTAGTACCCCTAGTACAGGCTTTGCCTAGTTTGGGACTAGGTCAATTGGTGTCAAATTGTCCCATGATATTTATTATTTATAATAACAGGGTTTTAACTGCTTTTAGTTTTGTCATTTGAAAAGCTGTTATTGCGAGTAGCTGAATAAATTTAAGTGGAACTTGCGAGGATAAAATCTACACGAATGCTTTTGAAGTTTTCTGCACACCAGTGTTAGCGATTACAAATAATCAACAGGAAGACGTTGTATGTAAGTAACTAGATGAACGCTTAATTGTACAGAAACGCCAGGTAAACGAGTACCTTCTTCTTATATTTTTTTAAAAAAATTCAATGATTTAGTAACTTTTCTTTCTTTAATTCATTTGTGGTGTTATGTATGTTCTTAGAAACAAATACTTTGTGCCAAGATCCTTGTGGCGCACTCTCCTTGGGAATCATGGTCATACAAATGACAATTCACCCCCATTATCAACACATATTATCACTCGCTTCGCTCGCTCGTTCAATAAATTTCCACTGCTTTAACTCTCGAGTGCACAAATGACTACCAATCACATAACGTAATTGTCATCCCACAAGACAACTTATTTAATTAAGCGATTATCATTCTATATGTAAGTAAAGTACCCTTGCACCAATATGGAGGTGACCCAGAATCTAAGCCTTGATGTATGTATAAGGAATTATACTTAACGTCGTCTGTCGATACCATCCATGGTTAGATTGATAGATTAGGTTAGATTAGAACTGTTCCTTAAGGCTTTTCCTTTGTCAGTTTGCAATTATTTTATGTATACCTACATTAAAACGATACAATTTTCATATCAGAAAAAAATGACATCATAATCTGCTGGACATGAGAAGTACAGTCGAGGAAATTAATTCCTGCCCCACCATAGAACATTTTCATAGTAAACGTCATAACGATTTTCCTTGTCTATGCGATGTCACTATGACGTTTACTGCGAAAGGGTTCCATGGTGGGTCAGGAATTAATTTCCTCGACCGTAAGTACCTACCTAATTTAGTTTTCCTCAAAATCCAGTTTAACAAAAAGACAAAGTAGAGAAAAAAAAATTCTATAGCCACCCTTATATTTTTTCCGCTTGTTGCCATGTAATAAATACACTGTTTATTATAATCTTCCATACAAAATAATGAATGATAGCTTGGTTTTCATCCCTTACCATGTTGTAATAAACATCAAATTCAGGCATTCGCGGAAATTGTCACATTTCAGTGCGCAAGTCACAAATCCGATGCAAGAATGTTGACAGCTGCTCGCCGCCAGAGCGCGTAGGTGACGCGTGGGGCGTGGGTTACAGCATGGTGATCTAATGGCTTTCGTTCGACAAACTTATCTGGTTCTGTGGTGAAATTCGGAACTTAAGCAGCCCTAGAAAAGACAACTTTACTAAAAGCACGTGTAAATCCTTATTGTAAAGGATTAGAGTTTATTTTTGACAGTTTCTTAGGTATAGTTTAGTTAGAGTGGATGCTAGTAGCGACGCTAGCGCCGCCTTATTATTAAATTTGCAGTGATCTAATAGTTGTCTGTAAATGGTGGTTTTCCCGACAGAACGAGTGTCTTATCAAAATTGAACTGAATCGGTTGATTTTATAGGATGACTGATATGGTCTTGTTGATGTGTTTTATACGTTTTTTTGGGTTTCTCTGATGATCGCGGAATGACGTTATTAATATATTTAGACTCGGTATGGAGAGATCAACGGAATGGTACTATTATTACCTATTTATATTCATTAAATAAATAAATATTTTTCAATATTCAAAAATTATAAATTAGCAAATTAAACATCGAGTACGAATATTCGAAACCTGCGTAACGTAATCAAGTAGTAAAAGTTATCGAAAAATTTGTATGACGTTTGGAAAAGCGCCTGCCCGTGAGCGTATTTGGAACTAAAATTTTGTATCAGCTTTCTCGATTTCGATACGATAACGTAACGTAACGTTACGGAGGATTCGAAAACTTCGTGCTCGGCCTACAGCACTAGGCTTCTTTATTATACTGTAAACTGTTCTGAACATTAAAGACCAATAAATCAACAGATATTTATAAAAAAAAATGGCTTTTAATTATTAGGAGACTGCAAGTGCTTTCTTCTTCTTCGTTACTTTGTTAAAGTTGAAAGCAATCTCGCTCAGTAATAAGTGGATGAAATTCATGTACGTACCAACATAATTTGCATCATTGAGTCCCGTGCACCTACTGTCCCTTGAGCAAGACTATTCAAGCCTACTCGAAATATGATTAGCAACAGGGTGACTAAGACCTCCTACGTGGATGGTAATTAGGAAGTTAGTCAGTGTCGTAACCGTAGACTCCAATAATGTTGCCATTTATATCCAATTTCTTGATACTTACTGTAACAAGAATAGGTAGAGTACCAGAAAAAATAGCACAGCCCGAGAATTGAAGCCGGTACCGTGACATTGCGTGTCACTTGCGCAACCTACGACGTCAGGGGAGCTAGCACGCGCGCCATTTTGTCCCTTGTCGGTCAGTGCGTCCTTCACTGATTCCGTCACTATGAAAGGGACGCACTGCGCGACAAGCGACAAAATGGCGCGCCGTGCTACATGTGCAGCCATGCTTAGGTCCTCACGTCGAATCTTTTATATGCCTTCTTGAATCAGTAACATTCAAATTACTTAGCACAACTAATAATGGGCGCAGAAGGACTAGCACGACTTGCCGCGACTTTGTTCGTCGCGCGAGATTATATTACCCTTTCCGTTGCATTCGGAGTGACAGAAAAGGACGGGCAGTTGTTCTCGCGCGAGATAGAAAACGCACTGTGAGTTGTGCTAGACCTACAGACGCCATCTATGCGATCATTTCTGAACAAGAAAGGCAATCGTGAAAGTTAAAACAAAACATCGGAAAAAAACGAACAGATTCTTCAAATGCTAATTGGTAATATTGCCATTGCTGGTACTTTTGCCTTAAATAGAATTACGTATGACAGCACCTAGATTTTTTGGAGTTTGGCCCGTGTTTTAGTTTTACGGCAGCAATAGAAAACTAGGATTTTGAGTTTAGGGAGATATTAGAGGCAGATTAGAACAAACTCATAAAATTATGACAAAATATCGATGTTTCTTCCAGAGACTGGCTGACTCGATCGATTTCGCAAGCGTTTATGGATAGGTGTAGGTTTTCAAAGAGGGAACAAGCATCCCTACCGCTTAATGTTCAATGTTCATAATGTACCGCTTGCTTGAGCTTGAGGTCCCGAGTTCGATCCCCTGTCGGGGCAGATGTTTGTATGAAGAATACGAATGTTTGTTCTCGGGTCTTGGATGTTTAATATGTATACAAGTATGTATTTATCTATATAAGAATGTTTATCCGTTGTCTAGTACCCATAGTACAGGCTTTGCCTAGTTTGCGACTACGTCAATTGGTGTCAATTTGTCCCATGATATTTATTATTATTATTTACAATATCGTCATCCTGCAGAGAGAGAGGCAATGAATGTCATGGCAGAATGATTTCGTGAATTTTTTATGTATTTTTTCTAAATAAAATCTTTTCAGGGGTGTTCAGTTCACATAGACTTACACAACCTGAAGTCTTGACGGTTAATTACAATAACGCAACCTGTATATCTGGATGTGGATGTTAGTAAATTCGCAGCTATTATATTGCAGCATAAATCAAGTACCGAAATAGAACGACGAGAAAACACCTGACCATTCTAGGTAATGCGTTAACCCCGACTAAGACTTAAAGGTATTGTGGACTTTATTTTATTGAACATAAGGTGGCAGTTGCGTGGCAGGTTTGTTTGTTGAAACGGTCGCACAAATAGACCGTTCACGGTAGTCGTTAAATTTGAACATGTTTGGAACAGGGTTGCCTGCGATTTTATATACAAACTAGCTCATGCCCTGCGGCTTTGCCCCCATGAAATATTTCAAAATGGGCTAGTGCCCTATCTCGTGGGAATTTGGAAAAGTCCCTTTTTAGTGCCCCTATAGGATACTCAAGGTACATGTTTGCCAAATTTCAAGTCTCTAGGTCCAGTGGTTTAGACTGTGCGTTGTCTGTCAGTCAGTCAGTCAGTCAGTCAGTCAGTCAGTCACGGTACTGTTTTACAAGTATAGAAATCTACGTTACTCTAAATTTTTGTAAATAAGCTAAACCATTATTTAGTATTTTTTCACATTATTTTTAAGGAATGTCTCCAGTTATTCGACCCAAATCGGTTCATAATTCGAGGGTCTAACGTATTTCGATTTTATTATTAGTCAGTTTATTTTATCTGTTGAGTGAGTCACGTTTTACCTACTATTAATTTTAGCTTGAATTATGAAAGAGGAGGGTGGAGGTCCTGGGTTCGTACCCCAGTTTGGGTCTTAATGTTTCTGGTCTTTCTGTATATTAACGTTTCAGTTTGAAATTTGAGAAACAATTTTGAAAGAGGTTCTTGCAAGGTGACTGTATTCAAATTGAAACTACTGATTAAATGACAGTGAAAATGTAAAAGTATCAAAACATGCGAGTGGTAGGACCTTGCGCGAGGTCCGTCCGGATCGCTTCCACCATCTTACTCGCTAATCCTGCCGCTAAGCAGCAGTGCTTGCAATTTTGTGTTCCGGTGTGGAGAGTAAGACAGCCGGCGTAATTACGGGCACAAGAGGCATTTCATCTTAGCTCTATAGGTTGGAAACGCATCTGCAAACCCCTGAGGTTGCGGGTGTCTATGGGCAGTGGTGATCACTTACCGTCAGGTAACCCATTTGCTCGTTTGGCTTCCTTGTCGTATATTAAAAAAAAACTTAAAATCTGTACACCAAGTGTTGCCATGTGCATGTGCTGAAGATTTTTCAAAATTGCCGCCTTTTTGCAAGGTCAACTTTCAGTAGCCAGACTAGACTACTGCCATCCCTTGCACATGCCTAATGTCGCAAATAGCCGGGTTCAAGAACTCTAACATTGCTTCACACAACACCATAAACTGAACCTACCTCGTGTATTAATGAGCTATTTGCTCTGAGCCCCTATACCGAAGTCCGAAATTCGAAGTTCGTATGCGACCGTCCCTCTCGCTTTCGAGTTAACCTATGTATGTGTAAGCGGGACGGGACGGTCGGATACGAACTTCGAATTTCATACTTCGGAGGAGCCCCTCCATACTCATATCGCGATATATTTTTTACAAACTTTTATTAGTTTTATTAAACTTCCACTGTATGTAACATCAAAATTTGCAAACCATTTTTCGACCACTTGTTATATCTGATTGAGCTGAAATACGATGAGGATGAGGAAGGCAAACGAGCAAGTGAGTCACCTGATGGAAAGTGATCACCAATGCCCATAGACACCTGCAACACCAGAGGGTTAGCAGATGCGTTGCCAACCTAGAGAGCTAAGATGAAATTTGGCATACTTAATATGTAAGTTCGGTAACAATAAAATAATCTAGTAGTTTACATTTTGGTGGCCTGACCAGGATCGTCTCTGCAGGAGGTAATTCATCGGTTAATGGCATCAACTTGGAATTTTTTATCGGTATGTATCTATTTACTCTATTCTTTTGTCTACCTGGTTGCATAAAAAATAAAAAACAATAACATTTACCTAACTAATCCGATCAGACTAGCCTTTCAGTCTACAGTTCATTCACCTACCCTGGTGAATGGTTATCTCTGATAAGATCGTATCTTTAGATTGTAGATCGGTATTTATAACTAGGCCAGATATTTGTTAACTTTTATGGGCTGGCTTTTTAAAATTTTACAACAAGAGTTAATTGAACCGGAAGTGGGTTCGTGAGTGTTTGTGTCTATGTTTTTACTTCTTCAGCTGAAACAGCTTTGGATCATACTCGGAACGTTAGTAGCTTATACCGTAGATTAAAACGTAGGCTATCTTTTATACCGTAAACAGTGATAAACGAATTCTACACAGACGAAGACACGAGCAACAGCTAGTATAAGAAAGACACTTCCCGCGTGCGACGTTAAGTAACGCTCGGTTCCCATAGAAATCGATAAGCTCTTACCTTCTATCTTCGATGGTTCTGTGCCACTCACTACCACTACCGAGGGTAGTAACCCATGACTTTCTTGTTTTACAATGTAGTTCTAGAACTACAAATCACAATGATAACCCGCCGAATGGAAAGTTAATTGTAACAGTATAATTTCGCCCACAGCCATCAAGGACTAAATCACTGCGGCAACTATAAATCGCTCAAATTTGCATACTAGATCCGCTAGATGGCGTACTTTTACTAGATTCGGTGCATGCATGTAGGTACTTCTTAAAAGCCGAAAACTAAAAATTTATTACGCAAATATTAGACCGCAAAGTGCGCTTATCTGACTGCGGTGCTTATAAATTTGCATGTTGAGTCTACCGGCGCTTTCGGAAAGACCGTTACTGCCAAGAAGAATGCGCCTCAAGAAACTTGGCCCAATGCTTTTTTTTTGCATTCAGCCCATTTTGGTAGGTCATTACATTAACCTTCTGTGTTGGAACCGTTTTCTAGGTCGTAGAATAAGAAGACGCAGAAAGGAGTAACAGAGACCCATATGGAATCCTAGTGGATTGTTTTGTTAGTGGTAATTTTCTGTGTGACTTTCACCCCACAGCCCCTCTACTACGAAGTGCAAAATTCGAGCTTCGTGTCGTGCCGTCTCGCTCAAGCTAATATTATTTAATACGAGAGTGAGCGGGACAACACGATACGAACTTCGATTTTCGTAGTAGTCCCTCAGAACGCCTCGGATCGGGCCTTACACAGTACACAGACCACACCGTGCTTGACCGCGCCGAGCAATTCGAGTCTGCTAGTGTGTCTACCTAATGCGATCCAGTGGCAGACAATGTCGAAAAACCTGAGACTTAGCGAGGCACAGCGAGACAGCAATTGAAGCTACTGAACATGATCTCCATGAACGAAAACCACATCATTCCATAAATGAAATTGCGTAAATATAGACCTCCGTAAATGAACTTTATCATTATTAGATAGGTATTTTTACAAGAGATCGCTGGTAATTATTTTGTGTAGGTACTTTGAATTTCGCTCTATCTATTCGTACCGAAGTTTCCCTATGTTGGCATTACTTACTATTCCATTATCAAATATCAACCAAGTCTACAGCTGTACATGATCTAGAACAGACCAGATGTCAGTAGGCTTAATCTGTCTAGTCTACTTTCGCCACCGGGCGTTACCGGCTGCAATACCTCAATCTGATACACACAAAACTGGCCCGCCTTAGCCAGGACATCCAAACTTAAGCCATAGAATAGAAGATAATATAATAGAAAAGATAGATAGAAATACAGACAAATCCAGTAAATAGTTTTAGTTTCTTACTTAAGTAAATTCTGAACAGAAACAGATAAATATTGCTTTTGTATTGATTTAAACTTTCGCGATTTTCACACATTATCATGATACTCGGGACTTAATCGCGTAAAAAACTTTTATGTTTAAATTTGAATTTAAATACCCCGACGTTTCGGACGCGACGTTGCGTCCATGGTCTCGAAGGGACCAAAGGGAAAAAGGAAGGGGGAAAGGGAAGGGGCCCTTCGAGACCATGGACGCAACGTCGCGTCCGAAACGTCGAGGTATTTAAATTCAAATTTAAATATAAAAGTTTTTTACGCGATTAAGTCCCGAGTACCATGATAATATTGCTTTTGTACAACATTCTACGCTAAGAGTTGGCATCTTGCACTATAATCAAATCACGGCCACGTCAAGATTCATAAAGGTACAATATTTTACGGCAGAGTAAAGCCAAAGAAAAAACCGTGCAAAGAAACACTTTTTAGGATAGGTACTCTTTCTTAGGTTAGGATTGTAAAAATGTAAAGAAAATAACTTCCATATAAATGAGATGGTACCTACCGATCATTCAAATGTGTATATCGGAGCAGATTCCTGTTTAAAAAAAAACCGTTGGCCTTTGATGGTGACTGCATACGGCGGATTATGTAAGCAATTATACTGTGCCATATATGGCATCGTAATCTCAAAGGTACTAGTACCAGTATCCATGTCCTAACGGGTCCGTCCCACACTGTCCCAGTTTTTACTGGAAACAAAGGAATTATACAATCATCGAGTTCGCCGTGAGCACTGATTGAGTCAGGCATTCAGACCTAGACCTCGTTTGATGCCTAGAAATAATCTAGGTAACATCTATTGTATACAAGCCATGATAGCCTAGTGGTTTGACCTATGGCCTCTCAAGCAGAGGGTCGTGGGTCCGCACTGGACCCGAGTGGGAATGGGAAGCCCAATCCCTCTCATTGCATGAGGAGGTTTGCGCCCAGCAGTGTGACGTCAATAGGAAAAAAATATTAAATGAATGAAATGAAACCAACGTTAACATTCTCACAAAAGACAGTCTCATCGCATTTTCGCATTACGACGCTAGGAAACTGCACACTACACTACACACGACACCAGCCTCTATACTACGAAGTGCAAAATTCGAATTTCGTGTCGTACCGTCCCGCTCACGCTAATATTATTTAATACGAGTGTGAGCGGAATGATATGATACGAACTTCGATTTTCGAATTTCGTAGTAGTTCCCCAGGATTAGGAGGAAAGGGGCGGGTACGGTGTGCGCGCGGGGAGAGGGAATGAAACTCCGCCAGTACGCCCAAGGTCATTGGGAGCTGTTTTCGCCTTAAAGCACAGCATTGGTATACCAATATGCCTCTTAAGGGTGTCGTAGACAAGCGAGCTTTACCGCGAGCCCAGAAAACCGAGGTAAAGATCGCCCCTGATCTCACCCATTGGGAAAGCCACTGTATGATTATACGTCACTCACACAGAGGGCCCATAACAGCCCAACAGATCATGTAGTCCACGAAAAAAACTCGCCTACTCTTGTAGGAAGCTATCTTCGCCTTCCTAGCTTACCAAACCACGTACTTATACTTCGTTCTACACGGGGCGAGAAATATCACATAAGTTGCCTTTTCATTACGGTCTTCGATTGATCACTTGTAAAGCTAATAGCTTCACGTCCCGCAATGTAACGTAGCTTTTCTTTTTTTCTCTAGCAGTGTATATTTAACAAAGTGACGCCACTCTGTGGCCGTAAGCGTAGCACGTACTTGTAAGTAGCAGTACATAACTAGAAGCCATAAATGGATGTGACAAAAAAGCTAACGGCATAGCTTTGGTGTGAGCTAGGTTAGTATTGACAGTTCACTGGCTTGGCTCGCCTTAGCACATGCGAAATGGGCTAACGGTAACGTAATGGACACGTCTTTAAACTTGGACTCTCACTCTTAGATGTCTCGTCTAAACTGCGTCTAAACCAGCATGCTTATTGTCTAACTCGCTCGCAATCGCCATCGTGTACATTTTGTATGGGCTGACAATTGGTATCGGAAACAGCTAGCTGTCACAGTCGTACAAAAACTGACGTTTCAATCAGATGACGAGTGTCAATAGTTAGGCAATTACTTAACCTGCAGGGTGTCTTAAACTGTGGTCCATGGACCCCCACGGGTCCGTGGCATGTCTTGTATTGAATCATGTAAATAAGTCCTTCAATTAAGCTTGCTTATCGAACTGAAGCGGTAAAACAAGATTCTCTATATACACTTCTAAATAAATGTGCTTTATTTTTTAAAACTTTGCATAGGTCCGTGCTTAAGAAAAATTGAAGAAACCCTGGCTCCTATTTCACCAACTTCAAGTGTCAGTTTTCAACGTCAATTCGGTGTCGATTGGTTGGTGACTCGAAGAGCTTTTGTTTTAGCGCGCTTCACATTGGCAAAGAAATGTAGTTCGAATTGTCATTGTAAACTGACAATTGTAAAGTTGGTAAAATAGGGGCTTGGTCTAAGCTAAGCATAGGATTCCAATGACGAATTTTCTCCAATGACGCTGAGTCGAAGGGAATTATTGTAAGAAAGTTTCCGTCGTCTCCACGCAGTGACGCGTCTCTGGTAACGAAAGTCTAAAGATTGCAGTGAAGCCGGAGTGTCTTAAAGAAGAAGAAAGGCTTCTCTAGTATAAGCCTCCTAACCTTAATTTGGCTTAATTGATATGCAAGGAATTATTTATCCAGTTTCGTTGATAATATTCACGACTTTTATTGGATTAATATCGTAATCTTGTTTGCGATGACATCAGCGGTATCGAACCGCCGATTTGGTAACGCCGCCTCCACTGCGCCTACGTTGTGTTGCACGCAGCACTCAGGTGTTAAACAGTAGTACAAATATGAATATTACTAGCTTGCGAACGCGGCTTCCTAAGCTCCTGTGGGGATTTAAAAAAAAAAGCTTTGTTGTCCTTTGCCTACATCATAAAGGGAACTTTTAACAGGGAGCTACCTAACGAAACAAATGGATCACTCACATATGTCAGTGTGTGTAAGGATGTGACTTTGTTTCCCTACCGCCGAAGCGCGTGCTCCCAGAGGACAGAATACAGGTCAGTCAGAAACATATGCGGACTATACTCGACTGACATATGTGAGTGATCTGTTTATTTAACTTTAAATGACACTTCTATGCAAAATTTCAGCTTTCTAGGTCCAAGGGTGGGCTGGGCGTTGATGAGTTAGCCAGTCAGGACTTTTCTTTTTATAATTATGTATAAATTAACAGAGGGTATAACCGAAATTGCGACGAGTGGCATTATGTTGGTTTGCTATAAAAATTCAGCACTGATCCCTAAATTTATAAAAGCAGAAAAGGCGCTCAAAATATGTTCAAACACTAACACCAAGAAGAAATTGCTAAGCAACCGGAGCGGTCACAATGATCTAATTGCTAAGCAACCGGAGCGGTCACAATGATCTAATTGCTAAGCAACCGGAGCGGTCACAATGATCTAATTGCTAAGCAACCGGAGCGGTCACAATGATCTAATTGCTAAGCAACCGGAGCGGTCACAATGATCTAATTGCTAAGCAACCGGAGCGGTCACAGTGATCTAATTGCTAAGCAACCGGAGCGGTCACAATGATCTAATTGCTAAGCAACCGGAGCGGTCACAGTGATCTAATTGCTAAGCAACCGGAGCGGTCACAATGATCTAATTGCTAAGCAACCGGAGCGGTCACAATGATCTAATTGCTAAGCAACCGGAGCGGTCACAGTGATCTAATTGCTAAGCAACCGGAGCGGTCACAATGATCTAATTGCTAAGCAACCGGAGCGGTCACAATGATCTAATAATTGTAATCGCTTCGGTTGCTTAGTTACTGGTGACTGTACTCACATATTTATGAAACGCATAAATTATACAATTTTAAGTTTAATGCTCGCAATAAAAATATTTCATTTCATTTCATTTCAATGCCGGAAGCGATTATTTATAACAGACCAGGAGAAATACGTACACGAAATCGCTTTGGCTAGGTAATGATCTAAACTGAAGCTTCTCAATGCTTTTTTGAAAGGTTTTAATGTAATAATATGGTGTCTTACTGTTTCTATAAATGCACTGCGGCACAAAGGAGACAATACAAGATATTTAAACGCGTGATTTAGGAGGCTCGGCTTGCCCAACCACGATTATGACACTATTCCATTTAAAATATCTCAATTTGGTTTCTCCCGACATATCGGTTCACAGTTATTTTTACCCACTTTGAAAAACAGGAGTTTCTTGAACCAACAGTTCTTGTCAAGTATTTATAATTTTTAACTTTGTCACGATCCCATTTCAATGTTTGAAGCTTTGAAGATGATGAAAACTTGGTCAAAATAGCGAAAATTTAAATAAAAAAAAACCACTGAAACAAGAATACACAGAAAAACACAAAAATATGACTAAAACTGTGCCTTAATAACCTTAGTATAATAATAGATTTTAAAAAAAACCGTAAAAAAATACTGCATTGAACAAAACGCAAGCTTAGAATTAAAGTGACTCAATTCTAAATACATGATAAATCTAAATTAAACTTTGTAGGTTTAGATTTTAAATTAAATTTTGAAATACGTCATATTAAGAACTGAGTCACTTTAATTCTAAGCGTGCGAAAACTTTCACGGAATCGCTGTTTCTATTCTATACCAAAGACACTTGTAAAATTCTCAGCTTCTAAATGTTGGTCATTGCTTTTTAACCGACCCCAAAAGGAGGAGGTGCTATGTTCCACTGTAAGCTTTTTTTTTTACTTCAGTAGATAAATCTAGACCATATGCTTGACTTCTAGACGATTGCATAAACTAACCATAACAAATCAAACCAGATTTTTGCAAACAGGTTTTACTAGTCACAATAACACTGAATAAAATAAACGAGACAGGTCCATTGATTAATTAGGTACAAAAATACACTAGAAAAATAGGATAGGATTTGACAGTTGAATGTCACTGGACGACCTTGTCTTTTATTAAATCTGAAAAAATGGGTTGAAAATTGATGTCAAAATAATGTCATTTTATACTCCCACTAACGCACTTAAGCTTTAGAAGTTACTTAATTAAGCTTTCGAACATACGCGTAAAAAACCGAGAGCTCTCTTATTTTATTATCGTACTTTAAACGATTTTTTAATACAGTTGCACAAAAAGTGGTATTTTTTGTAGCTACGTATCATGCAGAAAGTTGGATTTTTCGTAATAGCGGTTTTTTACTCTTCCAAGGGGTCCGCCTAGTGGCTCGGGCCTAGCTAGACACATCGGGACTCGTTCAAAATGACATATGTTCCGCACTTATATCAAAAAGTGCTATTAATTTAACAAAACTAATTATAGAAGACAGTTTGATCACTGAAAATTATGACGTCATAGTCGAGTAGGTAAGTAATTAAATACAAACGTTCTTAGAGCAGGAAAGGAATGGAGATGTTAACGCGCGATTTCCCCTCAAAAATGTAACTTAAGTCTGTGCAAAATGATCAGGGTCTGTTGATTGCGTGCTTGTTTTTGGCATTTGTGTGACAGTTTTGTTTTCTTGTGAGTTTGTAGGAAGGTAACAAATTTTTACATGAGCGTAGACGTGTGCTGTAGTGTAAGGCGCCTCTCGTCTGTTTGCTTTATGGATTTTTGCCATGAAAATTGAAATTTAAAAAAGTTGCTGGTTTGACCAACAAACAAGTCATCGCCCACATAAAAAAAAAACAATATTTACTGTCGTTAATAAATAAGATAGAATTCACGCGTTTTGGCAAATTTACCGTTTTTTTTTTTCTTATTTAAACCAGAAAAAACGTTTCTTTATTAATCAAGTTAAAGTACC
The DNA here is from genome assembly GCA_963691665.1 of Clepsis dumicolana. Taxonomy (NCBI): domain Eukaryota; kingdom Metazoa; phylum Arthropoda; class Insecta; order Lepidoptera; family Tortricidae; genus Clepsis; species Clepsis dumicolana. Next base: position 3,370,157 of record OY829526.1, read on the forward strand.
TACCTACCTAATTAGTTAAAAGTAAGTAAATACTCGATTGCACAGAAAATAAAAAAAAATACATTAAGTTATGTATAAACAATGAGATACGAGTACAAAGGCCAAATAGCAAGTTATATGGATCGAAGCGAAATTAATGCCGGGCCTGGGCATATAAAACTCTATTTAAATTTTTGCGTAGGCAATACATTAAAATTAAAACCAGTAACTAGTCTGTCTAGAATAATTATTTATGTATTTAGCCAAATTTTCCCATAGCCTTTTACATTTACAAAACCTCGTCGGAATTAAAAAATATGCAAATTCGGGTCAATGACCCGGCTTAGACAAAATGGCGACCGAACACGGTTTTGGCTGAATTAGTGCCGCGAATTGTTTTCATGCCTACTTTACATGCAAAGGAGATACCGTTAAGGTAATTCTTGACATGCTGTAAATATTTCATAGTTCCTTTTCGGTGTTTATTTCATTATTAATTAACTTATTTTGTTTTTAAGGCTATCTTTTAACTTTCCGTGGGAGCAGAATGAAGGAATAATTATGCTTAGAGATATCCGAAAACTTTGGACGCAAACCTTGGGTCCATGGGGTCTCGACGCTTACAAGCTTATTTCAGAGTTGCAAAAGAGCTTGGTCCACGAAACTTGTGACCAAAGGGCTGGAAGTTTTCTCTCTCTCAAATAATCAGCATCGCTATTCAGCGAGGCAACGCTGCCAGCCTTTTGGGCACCGTGCCACGGGGGCATTATTTAGATTTAATTTAGTTTAATTAGTTATAGCTTGGATCTAATGTCATTGTAAATTGCCCTTATGTAAATAAATTATTATTTTCCATTTTCATAAATGTATTGTTGCTACCATGGATCATGGATTTACTGCTGTAGGAGCTCATACATAAGTTTTCCATAGCCCCATCATATCACGAAGTTTTTCTATTCACATTTATTTTTAAACTCTTACTTAACTAAAGGTACTTATTTGCTCAATCACATCACAAGCCGGTCAAATAATTGTGTAATGTTTGCCAAGACTTATACAGGCATACAACCAACTAATCCATACAACCTTGTCATCGTAAATTATAATTCTACCTACTATAGAAGTCACTTATCCATTGTATTGTGAAAAGGTTCTTCAATATACGAATCGAATTGGATGAATCTTTACATACTGGTTAGGCGCCCACGATTGTGAATCACACAGATTAATATAGGACTGTCATACAACCCATACAATCATACAAACATGACCATAGAAAGAGATTCCAATGGTAACGGACACGGACGGATGTCGTAATAGCGAGAGTTGTTGCTAATTAATAATAATGAAGAAAACTTAATGATGGACATAAATATCTGTTCGCTATTTAGGTGTAGTGTAGAAATAAGTTTTTAATTCGATATTGTGTTTGTGAACTGGGTTTTCGTACAATCCAATCAGTAACAAAGCAACATCAACGATTTCTTTTGCGTAGTTATATTTTACAGGCCCGAAAGTGACACGGACTGCTTAGAGCAGGAAAGGAATGGAGATGTTAATGCGCGATTTCCCCTCTGCCAAAACTCTAACATTTAGTTTTAGTCTGTGCAAAACGCACAGGGTCTGTTGATTGTGTGCGTGTTTTTGGCATTTGTGTGACAGTTTTGTTTTAGCGTCCAAATGGCATTAAGTAATAAGACAAGTAATAAGTGAGGCCTCGTTTCTTAAGAGTATAAAGTATAGCGAATTTTACACAAAGTCCCAGTAACAGCTAGTTATACAGCTCATAGCAGAGTCTGTAGTGTCATTTTTACACAAGGAAACGTCTCTATCGCTATACATTAATAAGGACAAATCGACAGCGCCTCCAGCGGCACGTATTAGCAACGTACTATCGTACTATTCTCATAGTATTTGACGCGTTATCGCGAACGTCAACACTAAGGGCTCAGACATAACTATTTTGATCTATTAGTTTAGTCCGCAGTATTTTATTATCTATTATCTATTTTAAAGCTAGCTTATTGCCATTTTCCCATAGCGCGGGAAAACGGGCGAAAGTCAAGACAACGGCCATGAGAAACGAACTTTAGATTAAGCAAAGACTAGACGCGGTATTGACTCGCGAGATTCAATCATAGTGAAATAAACGGATTACTGGCGTATACATGTAAGTCGAGTTTAGCCCGACAGTGTCGGGCTAATTCTTAGTCCTTCTGGGTAGCGCACGACACGATGTGCGTTTCGGTTCGCGACCGCCCGCCGAGTCGTGCGCTCCCAGTCCCAGAGGGTCGAGCACGATTTTACGAATGCTGCGTAACGTTACGGTTATCGTATCGAGATCGAGAAACCTCATACTAAATTTTAAATCCAAATACGCTCAAGGGCGGGCGCTGTTCATACAAACTCGACAACGTTTACTATGTATTCGATTTTACGTTACGCAGCATTCGTAAAGTCGTGATCGACCCACTCAGGTAAGACTACGAATTATAGTCCGAAGCATGTCGGACTAAACTCGACTTATATGTATACGAGAGTGATCTATTTAATTCACTATAAAAGTAACCGTTACTTCTAATTGGCATTGCGTTTTGTATTTAAACAATTGGGACAAGAGGCATTCCATCTTAGCCCGTCTGGCTTAGCGACTCTCGTGCAATCTCCCGGTGTAAGAGCGTTTGCGAACTGCGTCCGAACGTCCGATCCGAATCCGTGAAATGACGGTCTGCCCCCACACTACGAAATTCGAAAACCGAAGTTCGTATCGTATTGTCCCGCTCACTCTCGTGTTAAATAATATTAGCTTGAGAGGGACGGCACGATAAGAAGTCCGAATTTTGCACTTCGTAGTCGGGGGGCTGACGTAGCAGTAAGCTCATACAAATAGTTCTACTGCTACTCCGGACCGTCAGCATCTCACGGATTCGGATAGGAAGCAGGCCCCCGACTACGAAGTGCAAAATTCGAACTTCGTATCGTGTCGTCCCTCTCAAGCTAATATTATTTAACGCGAGAGTGAGCGGACGATACGATACGAACTTCGATTTTCGAATTTCGTAGTTTAGGGGCAGTTTCTGGACAGCGGTGAGTATTTATTTGACTTCAAGCGACCCACTAGCTTCTTTATACCTACACTAATAGTCTTTAGTGAACTTGAAGACGAAGTTGGAGGTTCCATGGAAACATCATCACATACTTATAACCTTAGGTATAACCATGAGGTGTAAGGTATAAAATAAGGCCTAAATTAAAAAATATACACCATCTACTGCATCTAATACTTTATGACATTTAATTTAACCACAGCTGATCCTATCGTTAGCTAGACATACTGCAACAAGCAAATGTTAGTAACAATATTTATTTAAAAGAAACATGTAAACGAAGAAAAATCAAATCTTAAACTAAATAAAAACTATGGTTAAATATCTAAGAAAAAATAAGTACCTAACTACCAGATAAAATTTTAATACATTTAAAAAAAGAGTACCCGCGGATTAGTGATTCTGTGCCCGCGGCATGTTCCCAAAGATGCTGGCAGCATTTCCTCGCTGTATCGCGATGCTGATACGTTGCGCGAGGAAGCTGCCAGCTCTTCGGTCCCCACTGATATCTGTGAGTCAGTTTTTTTATTATAAAATTTGGGCGCCAGACTCAGGCGCTGGCGGAAATAGCTGCCTGCCTTCTGATCATATTTTTAAATTAATCATTGATATTATTTTGGCTGATGACAATGATATTACATACAAAAAGAGGCTGGTGACGTCAGAGTTGTGTCTAGCTCTTTCACACAGCTGCTTATTCAATAAATTTGTCAGTAAGTATGTTTAATTCTTTATCTGCGGTGAATCGTAAAACTGTCACTGAACTGTCAATGTCACACTCAAGCTGTCAAATATTGGCTGGTTCTTTTGACAAATCTTTTGCATCGAGATATCCAAGCACATAAACTTTATGGTCCATTTAAAGTTTAATCTTTGCAAAAACGCCGAATGATCTTAAAAAACTCTAGGTATTCCATCTAAAGTATTTTTATCACTTAATAAATTTTGATTCGCATGTAGATTTTTTCGGCTGATCCTAATTGGGCCAATTGGGCTTCAATGGCGCACGCGCGTATAAAAACTAGCCAATGACTGAATGCTCGTGCTGAAGTTATTATTATCGTAAATGTCAGCCTCTAGTGTAATTTTTGACACAAGAAAATTTCTCGATCGCGTTCGCGTTAACGTCTATGCGCATTGACAACAAACTATTGTATGTATATGCTAATCTGGGTGTAAGGGTATGGCACGCGACACGGAATGTCGAGGATCCGGGTTCGATTCCCGGGGTTAGCATTTTCTGTTTTTTTTTTTCTGTGTATTCATGTTTATGTGAGTATAAATCATGTAGATGTAGTCATTCTATGTATATTAATTTGTACAGTGTTTAAATTAATAAACATATTGTTCTTCAGTGAGTATTTTATAAGTAAATTCCGAAAAACTCAGAGGTGCGAGCCGGGGTTTGAAACCACGACCCTCTGCTTGAGAGGCCATATGTTAATACCCTAGGCTATCACGGCTTTCTGCACACAGGGTTAATAATTAACTACGATTAATTAACTTCCCTGAGTGTGGCATTTAATGCTTTCTAAGTAGCGGTGTTAGATGACGAGCTTAATCTGTTCCGCGATCCAGCGCGAGCGCACTAAGTATATTCGGATTTCGGACTAAAATGGCGCGGCTGCATTCCTGACGAATTAAGATAACATACAAGAGTACGACAAGTATAAATAAACACACGCTTTTGGTGAAATTTCCTTTGTGTTATTTATGTAAATGCCTTAAAAAGCATCGTTTTTATTTTTCATTGGTGTGTATCTGTCTGTGGCATCGTAGCTCCTAAACAGATGAACGTATTTGGACGCGGCTATTTTTAATCGAAAGCCTGTTTAATCGAGATGGTTCTAGCTAAGTTTCATACAAATCGGTAAAGCCGTTTTTGAGATATTGAACTTTGAAATGACAATTCCGGGAGTTTTTCAACTTTTTGAAGTAGGTTAGGATATCACATGGACATGTAGTTCCGTTTTTTAAACAACATAATATGAAAAGAGGTGACATCAATTAAAACCTTTACCCACTAAAAAAAACTCAACGTCTAAGTTAATTGTGACATATTTCATCAGTCGTCACCTCAAAAACGCGCATCGAGTTTTATTTCATATACATTTCCGTAACATTTTTTAAAGAATTCTCCAAAGTCGATCTAGACCGATTGTATTGATACTTTTGTGTAAAAAGGAAGTTTTGTCATGTCCGGGTACGATCGCGCCATCACTGTATTTTCCCCGGATGGTCAACTCTTACAAGTCCAGTACGCTCAAGAGGTAAACCTCTCAGAATACAGAATAAACCAGAAGCCGCGTTCCATCGTATAATATCCGTACGCCACGCAGTGTCCGAAAACAATGAGCATATAGGTATACTAGCTTATGCCCCGCGGCTTTGCCCCCGTGAAATATTTCAAAATGGGCTATTTCCCTATCCCGTGGGAATTTCGAAAAATCCCTTCTTAGTGCACCTCTAGGATAATCAAGGTACATGTTTGCCAAATTTCAAGTCTCTAGGTCCAGTGGTTTAGACTGTGCGTTGTCTGTCAGTCAGTCAGTCAGTCAGTCAGTCACGGTACTGTTTTATAGGTATAGACTAGTACTAAATGTAACCCTATACATCTCCTGCTCAACTAAAACGTGCCAGTAAAGTAGTGTTCTGGTTTTGCTGTTCTAATAATTACTTTTTACTCTCTCTTAATCTTTTAATGACAGAGTGAGGTTTCTTTGTGTGATTTGTCTGTGGTTACGTATTGTAAGAGCTAATGTAACTTGTTTTTAGAAAAAATGACTTTGTGCCAAGTTTCTTGCGGCGCATTCTTCTTGGCAATCATGGTCTTTCCGAAAGCGCTGGTAGACTCAAAAAAAGACGTGTAAAAGAGCATTCAACTGCCTATTTGCTGAATAAAATTTTGAATTTTGAATTTTAATTTGAATTTGAATTTTGAATTTTGAATCCTATCCTGTATTATTGACGGCATCATAATAATTAAGTAACATTGTCATTCGTACACGTCACGATGATGCGCTGCGTGCGCCTGCGAATTTTGGTGACTTCAGTTTTAGGCGCGCTCGCGGGTTCTGGTTTCTTCTGTATTCTGACGTAAACCTGCCCCCCGACTACGAAGCACAAAATTCGTATCGTGCCGTCCCTCTCAAGCTATTATTTTTTAACACGAGAGTGAGCGGAACGATACGATACGAACTTCGATTTTCGAATTTCGCAGTATGGGGGCTGTAAGTATTTAGAATGCTATGCTATTGTATAAGGTACTTTTTAAAAGAACGTAACTCAAAATTGAAATGTCAATTCAGCCCATGCATTGTGTGCCATTGTTCGTAGATTGGTAACTAAGTAAATGCACCGGTTAAAGGCCTGTAAATTACACTTAAGTAATATTTTAAGGCTGTAAGAAAAGGATCAGCAGTGATCGGCATACGTGGCCTCAACGTCATAGTGCTGGCCGTGGAGAAGAAGTCAGTCGCCAAGCTGCAAGAGGAGAGGACGGAGAAGAAGATAGTTCCCCTGGATGACCACGTCGTGTTGGCCTTTGCTGGGCTCCGGGCTGACGCGAGAGTGATGATCACCAGGTAACATTAACATCCCCCGACCATGTATGTTGGGTCAATTGAGTTTTAAGTGCTGTATGTCCGGTGACTCAGGAGACAACAGCGACACAGTTGCTTAGAAAATAGGTTGTAATAGACAATATTACATACGAGATATTGACCGTGATTACCTTACTAGGTTTTAACGAGCTCCTGATTCCTGATATTTCGGCGCAGTTACATTTACATGCATCATAATCACGGGTACACTCAAAACCGTACGGTAATTGCGATCAATATCCTGTATGTAAATAAATATGTCTAATGTAATGAACCGCGAATCATTTGAAACTGTTATAATGTGTTTACTGCTAACATGCTTAGGAGACAAGGCGGTGGTGGTTTTGAAACTGTTATAATGTGTTTACTACTAACATGCTTAGGAGACAAGGCGGTGGTGGTTTTGAAACTGTTATAATGTGTTTACTACTAACATGCTTAGGAGACAAGGCGGTGGTGGTTTTGAAACTGTTATAATGTGTTTACTACTAACATGCTTAGGAGACAAGGCGGTGGTGGTTTTGAAACTGTTATAATGTGTTTACTGCTAACATGCTTAGGAGACAAGGCGGTGGTGGTTTTGAAACTGTTATAATGTGTTTACTGCTAACATGCTTAGGAGACAAGGCGGTGGTGGTTTTGAAACTGTTATAATGTGTTTACTACTAACATGCTTAGGAGACAAGGCGGTGGTGGTTTTGAAACTGTTATAATGTGTTTACTACTAACATGCTTAGGAGACAAGGCGGTGGTGGTTTTGAAACTGTTATAATGTGTTTACTACTAACATGCTTAGGAGACAAGGCGGTGGTGGTTTTGAAACTGTTATAATGTGTTTACTACTAACATGCTTAGGAGACAAGGCGGTGGTGGTTTTGAAACTGTTATAATGTGTTTACTACTAACATGCTTAGGAGACAAGGCGGTGGTGGTTTTGAAACTGTTATAATGTGTTTACTACTAACATGCTTAGGAGACAAGGCAGTGGTGGTTTTGAAACTGTTATAATGTGTTTACTACTAACATGCTTAGGACACAAGGCGGTGGTGGTTTTGAAACTGTTATAATGTGTTTACTACTAACATGCTTAGGAGACAAGGCGGTGGTGGTTTTGAAACTGTTATAATGTGTTTACTACTAACATGCTTAGGAGACAAGGCGGTGGTGGTTTTGCACCCTAGAAAATAATACTTTATTCAGTGACCCAGGGGACATCAACAAGGCAATTAACGAGCTACACTTAAAAGTTGATGACATGGTTAAGATGACAGGCCTATGTCATGACCACCGTAAAACGTATAAGTGTTTTCCCAAGCCTTCGAGTTGGAAGTAAAGTAGCAAACCGATTGTACAAACAAGAAATGCTAATTCCAAGCATAAAACTTTATTATGTTATTATTGGCAGCCATGTGTGTTTTCTGATGTCATCTTATCTTGTTTAAACATTTTTTGTACCCAAATCTGACATAATATTTAAGTGGGCGGCTATGTGTAGCAAAAACACTTTGGAAACAATAAATCAGTATTTTTGGAGTGCAGCCTGTCTTTATATAGTTTGAAAAATATAATAAGTACATCTTATTTCAGTCCCCTATTTCACCATCTTTACAATTGTCACTTTTCAATGACAATTCGGTGTCAACTGCTGACTTGAAGAGCTTTTGTTTTAGCTCGCTTCATATTGTCAAAGAAATGTATTTCGAATTGTCATATAAAACTGACAATTGCAAATATGGTGAAATAGGGGACTGAAATCTGAATAATAGGAACTCTGTCCAAGTTTGAGACGTAAAAGGAGGTACCTACGTTTAAAATACGCGCAAAATATATGTGACAGCGAAATTTCTTTCGGCCGCTCTGATCGGTTAACTTTTATGAATGAATTCTCGAAAATCCTGCTCCACTGGATATTGGAAATCTAAGAAAATCTAAAGAGAACTTTTATATTAAGTTTTTATGTCGCCTGCAGTAGACTCTGCAGACGGTAACTAATTTTATTATATTTGAGTCTCATCTTTATTCTTATTAAAGTTATAACTCAGGCTTACTAGTTAATAAAAACAGATCTAGCATACACATCGAACTGTACATCCGTAGTTAAGTATTTCAAATTGGTTTGGGATTTTTCTTTAACTGTTCTTTGACATAGTGACCTCACCAACGTATTTATTATGAATAAATGGGCATTTTCTGAAAACTGTATACCCTTAACTTTCTTTGAATACCTAACCTAACAAATTTTGGATTATTTCTGCTCAGAATCACGAGGACTATCCATTTAAATAATAAAAAAAAGTGTCCCACATATTTTTGTCAGTTTTGTGACGCGTTTTTACATACATTCTACATGGACCGTCACAAAACTGACAAATAAATTTTCTATGGAAAAATTTAGGGCTTTTTTGGCAAAAAGGGTACACAGTTTTATGAAAATGCCCAAATACGAATTAGCCCGACATGTTTCAAACAAATCGTAGTCCTTCCACCGCTAGCGGTTTCTCCAACAGCTGAAACTCAAAGGTGTGACAGCCATTTCTAATTTCCAGGTCCCAAATCGAATGCCAATCCCATCGGCTCACCGTAGAAGACCCCGCCACTATAGAATACGTCACACGCTACATAGCGGGAATGAAACAGCAATATACACAGAACAACGGACGCCGGCCCTTCGGCATATCCTGCCTCATCGGGGGGTTCGACTACGACGGAACCCCCCATCTGTTCCAGACGGAACCCTCGGGGATTTACTATGAGTGGAAGGTGGGACGCTACTTTTTAACCCCCGACGAAAAAGAGAGGTGTTATAAGTTTGACCTGTGTATCTGTTTGTGGTATAATAGCTCCCAAACGGATTGACCGATTTCAATGCGCTTTTTTAATAGAAAGCTAGTTAAATCGAGACGGTTCTTAGCTAAGTTTCATTAAAATCAGTTGATCCGTTTTTGAAATATTGAACTTTGTAATGACAATGTCGCGGGGTTTTCAAATTTTCTACGTTGCTTAGGTTATGTTTCAAAGGGTTTAGCTGCTGGTCTATAACCTTACCAACTTGGAAAAGTTAAAAACCCCCGATAGTTTAATATCAATGTTCAATATCTCAAAAACGGATGAATTGATTACGATGAAACTTAGCTAACAACCATTTCGATTAAAAACAAGCCGCGTCCAAATCCGTTCATCCGGTAAGGAGCTACGATCATGCCACAGACAGATACACTGGTCAAAATAAAAAAAAAAAACCCCTCTTTCGTAGAGCTAGATGAGAGAGTTGTCACGTCACTTTCGTAGAGTTGTCAGAAAGAGTAGTCAATTGGGTTTTTTATGAATCTTCAACTCAGACGCGGTTGTAACATATGTACTGAAGGTATAATTTCGCTTTCGTAGTCCAGCCAACGCCCTCCATAACGCTGCCTTATTATTCGCCAGGCCAGTTCAGCGGGCAGATATGACAAGACAACGAGGGAGTTTTTGGAAAAGAACTACTCGTCGGAAGCGGTGGCCACCGACCAGGGAACCATCAAGCTGGCCATCAGAACTCTGCTAGAGATCGTGCAGTCTGGGCAGAGGAATATCGAGGTATTAATCAAATTGAGAAAAGCTTTCCCCTGTCAATATGCTTGTGACATTGTCATAAGATTGATTTTTGCCTGGCCCGCGGGAATGGTTTTTCTACTATGACTATAAGCTTTTCTTCTTCATGCCGTACTAGCCGACTCGGGGAACTTCTTACCGCCGTAGCCTCCTGCGTCCTACGGCAAATTTCAACAGAGTGAAATTTGTTGGTCTTTAATAAAAAGTTCCCTCGATCTCATCAACCACGTCTCGAACTTTCGTGACTCGTCTGATCCACTCGCTCGTAAGTGAAGATGGGCGGGGCACCTTGCCAGGATGAACCACGACCGTTGGGCGAGACAAACACTCGAGTGGAGACCTCGCGCGAACACTCGCTGTAGGGGGACACCATCAATGAGGTGGAAGGACCACATTTGCCGACATGCGGGTGGAGGATGGATGCTGGTGGCAATGGATCGGCAGGCGTGGAGAAATGGAGAGGAGGCCTATTTCCGAAGACGGACGAACTAAGGGCTGCTATGGGTGGATGGATAGAATGAAAAGTTCAAATTCACTTTTGACATACTTATTTATGTCCTATAGAAAAGACTTTGGGCCGCAGGAGGATAGGCCATTCATAGAAAACAATTATTTTTTGTGAATTTTCCCTCTTTTAATAAGTATTCTGCTATTCAGAGTTTAGACAAATCCAACTGATCAACACTGATTCCACAGATCATAAAAACGGTGTAACTAGAGTATTTGTACGCCATTGAAATAAACAAAGGTTGTCACCCACACGCCAATGTCATCATCACATCATGATGATCAAAATGGTTTTATTTACATTATATGTATTACGATATTAAAAACACTGCTACTGATCAGTGCTTGACAGCGCAACTGAAGAAGACAAAGACAGTGCGAGTCGGGGCTCGAACCCACGACCCTCTGCTTGAGAGGCCATAGGCCAAACCACTAGGCTATCACTGTCACGGCATTTTCACTATACTGCAACTTCATTTGTAACCAGGTGGCGGTGTTGAAAATGGCCCAGCCAGTTCGGATGTTAGAGCAGGACGCCATCAATGCCGTCGCGACGGAGATAGAGAGAGAGAAAGCAGACGCCGAGAAGAACAAAAAGTAGAATCTGAAGGAAGGTTTTCACGATTCACGACTATTTACATATTTTTATCCTCCTTAAAGGCCGGCAACGGACTTGTGACTCTCTTGGGGTTGCTGGTTCTCATGGGTGGCGGTGATCGCTACCATCAGGTGACCAGCTTGCTCCTTTGCATCCCTTTTTCAATCAATAAATAACATATGTATATATAGGTACAAAGAATATTAAGTATGTCTATGCATTGTTTTGAAAATATTATGTAGAAACTCAGAATACAGAACAAACCAGAAGCCGCGTTCAATCATATCCGCACGCCGCGCGCTGTGCCAGAAAACAATGAGTACTTTACTTACACTTAAAATATAATCCTATCCTGTATTTTTATAAGCCCAACGGCATTTCCGCATGTAGGAAGGACAAGACGGCATAATAATAATGTATATTGTCATTCGTACAACACGTCAGGATGCGCTGCTTGCACAGGGGAGCGATGACTGCGCGAAACTACTCAATTTAAAGTGTACTGGTATAGTTCTGGTTTATTTTGTATTCTGAGTGTAGAAATAAGACTGGTGGTGCATGATTTTGAAGATGTTATAAAATGGAGTTTGTAGATCTTTTTTATAGTTTTTAGCAGTATATCGAAGTCAAAAATAAAGATTGCGTAAACGCCGCTTTCGAAAGCATTTCGCAGTGCGTATTAAAGTTATTTTTGGAATGAATTTTTAACTCGACCCACTAAAGCATAAAAACATAAATTTAAATCGATAAAAATAACAATTTATTTAACATAGCACATCATTAATAACTATTCATTGAGATAAACATGTTTTTTGTTCAATTAGAGCCGTCCATTGGGTTTAAGCAATTTCAATTATAGGTGTTCCTGATCGCTCATCTTCAATCAATCATTTTTGTACCAGTTGGGTAGCTAACCACCGTACTCATAGACGGCAATCAAGATTAATAAATACGAAACTCTTTTCTAGTTCAGATTTTAGTACACAACATCATAGTTCATATTAAACTGGCTGTGAGAAAATGAAGCGGAAATAATTGAATAAATGGTTGAGCAAGTCTCGATTTTGTATTTAATAATGCTTGAGTTTTAATTGACGACTCTGAGTGCTCCAGTAAGCTGCTTAAAAGGCTTGCAAGTAAATAAAAAAAGGTAAACAAGTCAAACAACGTTAATAAGTGAAGCAACCAAAATAACTTCTATTTTACTTACAATCTGCAAGTGAAATCCAATTTTTTTTTATAAATAATGCGGTAAAGGACAAAACCACACTTAAGTACATTTTTTAAAATAGCCACTTCATTTATTACACTAATTTAAAAGCATTCCAATTTCAAACACCGCGCTCATTTTTGTTTTAAAAATTTTGGAGCCGTATTTTTGTTTAAGGCCAGTATTATTAAGATTAGCACTTTTTTTTTCTATGCGTTCCTTTGCCTACGTGACTTAGGCGGCTGACGCGACGTTACACTGCCTTAGTACCTACGGATGTTTAAAAAGTAAACACAGATATCATCCTGATAAAACTATCAAGGGACTGATATAAAAGATAAGTTTAATCTTTAACAGGTATTTTAGTCCGTGGATGAAGGAAAGATTAGTGACGTCAAAGTGCAATGGTAGTACATATCTTGACAGTGAAATTCGGTGCAATTTAATCAGAAGATAAGCCATCAATATTTGTTTGTGATCTATTAGAAGACTGAATCATTGCTTTTTATAATTATCGACTTACCTAATTATCAGCTTCAATTAGCAATTGAAATAGCTGTCAAAGAACACCCGTATCGGCTCATATATGTTACCTGTAAAAAAAAAGAAATCAAAATTAGCAAATTGAGATAAGCGCCATCTATCAAATTCAACTCGAACTAAAAGCATTGCCACTCGGCTCTCGTGTCGCGCTTGGGGCTTGGACGCGCGTACAGTTACCGACAGTTAATACGAGATGGCGCTAGCGGGCCGGCGCGCACGCACGCATCCGTGTTATGTCATAGATATGTATATCATATGACTTGGTCAACGACCGAAGAGCAAAACAATCAAAATAAAAGCAATTGCCAGCGACAGACACGTGATTAAAGGTGTTTATGGGATGCGTGCGTCGTTATTGGTAGTAAGTATACCTGGGTATTAGATCTAGTTGGTACAGTCGAGGAAATTAATTCCTGACCCACCATAGAACATTTTCATAGTAAACGTCATAACGATTTTCCTTGTCAAGCTATGCGATGTCACTATGACGTTTACTATGAAAAGGTTCCATGGTGGGTCAGGAATTAATTTCCTCGACCGTACCTACTTAGTAGTTTATTTTTAAATTCCTCTGCTGCACCGATAACACATTTAGGTCAATCAACTTAACTAAACTAACTCGTCTAAATAAAGATTTTCTAAGGCACAACTCCCCCGAAAGTCAGAATTTGCATGCTTAAGAGATGAAGCATGAAGGAATTGGCATATAATTGTTGAAAATCTTAACGTTCGATGGAGTGATGCCTTAGAAAATCTTATTTTAAACGAGTTACTCAAGGGACATCTCCATGGCAACGAGTAGCAATGAAGAGTAGATTGACCCATTTATTTAAAGGATATTTGTAAGATTATAACACCCCTCTTTTTCGTCTGGGGTTAAAAATAAGTTTGTCCCAAAATCTAATTCTGTCCATCAAAGAAGCTTCATTCAAAGAATATTCCGCTCGCACCTTCATTTCATATCTTTGCGTTCATACTTCTGCTAGAGCTAGGCCTAAACTCATGGCTTGGCTATAGAAGATTATATTATGTTTTTTTTTTAAGGCGGTTTTACTTTTTTGTTAAAGATTTTTTTCTTTGAATTCATGTTTCAATGAGTTTAAAAAAATATATACAATAATTGATATTAACGGTATAACCGTGACAATAAAAAATTAGAAGAAAAATACAAGATACTCCAGTGAGATCATCAATGATTTCCTTTGACCATGACATTTTCTACGAAAAGGTTCCACAGTGGGTCAGGCTTCAGTTGGTTATTCTTACATTTCAGGGTATGGCCTTAAAGAAAACTCGGCTAATGTTTTTTTTTTTAAATGTAAATTTCTCAAAACCTAAGTATTTTTACCTAACCTAAATTTAGATATTGTCTGAGAGGGAATGAGAAACCCTATCAGCTGTCGAAGGGTTATCGTCGGTTTCTGGGACACCCTGTAGTAGGTAAGGTACATGAAAAGTTTAATAAATAAATAATAAATATCATGGGACAATTTGACACCAATTGACCTAGTCCCAAACTCGGCAAAGCCTGTACTATAGGTACCAGACAACGGATAAACATACTTATATAGATAAATACATACTTATATACATATTAAACATCCAAGACCCGAGAACAAACATTCATATTCATCATACAAACATCTGCCCCGACCGGGATTCGAACCCGGGACCTCAAGCTTCGTAGTCAGGGTCTCTAACCACTAGGCTATTCGGCCGTTTATGGTGGGATTCCTTTGTTTTATAAAAACAACAAGCTTCATTTTAAGGCATAAAGGATATTTCATCTAACTACAAAAAAGGCCTACGCAAATCAAATACATAGGTAGGTATTAATCATACAGCATGTCCGCATGTTTGTAGCAATGTTTAGAAGGAAGCGAATTGGACAAACGAAGCTAACTCACTAACATGCGCCGGCGCTGGGTTTTGGCAATTAACGCGGCCGTGTGAACTCGCCTTTACGCGGCGACGCTCAAAGTTTGCGGCAAAAGGACATTTTGTTGTAACTACAAGATGGTCCTAAATTACACAGCCGGAACTAAAATGCTGATATAAAAGTCGATAACGTAGGTATTTAATTTAGGTTTTCTATAATTTATGACTTTGTTTAATTAAAATATGTTTATAGTTTCAACTATACTTCATGTATTTTAGCATTAAAAGGAAGGAAACAATCTTGACATGTATTTTTATAGAAAAACACTTTTTAAATGTCAAGATTGTTTCCTTCTTTTTAATGCTTAAATAAATGAAGTATAAGCGTAGTTGAAAACAATCTTAGAGAAATGAAAAATACGCTAGAAAATGCCGTTAGAAAAGAAAACTGTAAATAAGAATAATTTTCAAAAAATATTTCACAATATAATATTTTGTGTGAAAGGTACAGATTGAAGTGTCTACTGTAGTGCTTAGTGAAGCCTAAATTTGAATAACACACAACACAGGGACTCCTAGCTAGCACAAGGTTTTTCTAACAATAAACTTTTTTTTTCTTTAATAAAAAGTAAAGTTTGAAAACCTCTGCCCTTAGAACAAAAGCATACCACATAACGTCGTCTCTATCCGTCATTAGGCAACTTCCTATGTCCGTCTCGGTCTCGCAGGGTCTATATTTATATTGTTAGTTTAACGGTCAAAACGAGTTTCTTGTCAAAAAGGGATAATTACTTAAATAGTACCATTTACGTTTTCCATTCGAGGAAACCTTTGTTAAGATAGTGGTATTCAGTGTAATGGGGAAATAGGCGGTTATTGTAAAATTCTAATGGCGGAGACTAGTTTGACTCTTACGTAACGTAATCGAGTAGTAAAGTTATTGAGAAAGTTTGTATGAACAGCGCCTCCTGTGGACCGTATTTGGTACTAAAATTTTATACAAATTTTTCGATGGCGATACGATAACCGTTACGTAGGGTTCGAATATTCGTGTTTGGGGCACTGGCCCTCTTTCGGTGCATTCCGAAAGAAAAAGATACGAGTGCAATGTTTATATTTATGTTTGAATTTATGTATTTACATTTTTGTTTTCATGTTATATTTACTTCTTGCTTTGCTTACCTATACATATAAAATGAAATTGCTTATTAAAACAACAAAATAATTCGAGGTAAGTGTTATTTTATTAATACTTTACTTATGCCTCGTTTCACTTAAAAATGTGATTTCTTTAATTTGTAGCGACACAGGATTGCTTAGCTTGCGATATCGCTAACATGCGCCTGCTATGCAGTCTGGAGCGTCAGTAGTCTCTCGCCCGCCATTATGTAATTACGTGTTTAAAATTGAACAAATGGAGTTTTGCCAGATGCAGATATATCATTGAGACCAGACTTATAAATCCCCTAAAAATGATTTCACATTTACACCTCGAAAGAAATCGAGGTATAGCAAAGCAATCAATCAAAACCAAACCCTCCTCATTGCCTCCGCAGTCGGGTAAAAAACGAGTAGCAAAAGGTTTACGAGCTACAAACAAACAGATAACCGGATCCACAAGTGCCCACAAAAACACAAGTACGTGGAAACTGTAACACGAGAGTTATGGCCATAAAAGATGCCACGAAAAAACTAGATAATAATGTTAGATTGTTTAACTAGGTACTTGCGTACTTTTTGAGTAAAAAAAAAAAAGACTCATAGCCTGACTCTAAATGCACTTGTTTTTTGGCCAAGGAAACAAGTTGTAGGTAGATGTGTGTATGTAAGTATAGTAGTTAATGTATCTGTTA
The DNA here is from genome assembly GCA_963691665.1 of Clepsis dumicolana. Lineage (NCBI taxonomy): Eukaryota > Metazoa > Arthropoda > Insecta > Lepidoptera > Tortricidae > Clepsis > Clepsis dumicolana. The sequence goes on from OY829526.1 coordinate 3,387,025, forward strand.
CATAGTGAGGGTCGTCAAAATACGAGTGTGTTTTTACGAAACGAGGCGAAGCCGAGTTTCATATTGGGAACATACTAGTGTTTTAAGGCCACATTATGTAGAAAAAAAAAAAATGAAAATAACCGATTTATTGATTATTTTTGTTTTTATTTTTATGAAACATTCATAGAATGAAATTCAACATACAATGACAATGCAAAGAAAAATCCGTTAAGCAGCTGGACTTGAACCAGCAACCTCGCTAATCCGTACCACGCTCCACCAATTAAGCTATACTTAACGTTGGTGTACCTAACGAATTTTTCAATGCCTTGTGTCATATTTTTATTTGGAAGATCTCTCCTTAGCGCCATCTATGAGTAGCTTAATCAAGCGGCTCACCCACTACGGAACTTCTACAGTTACGCATTAGTGGCAAGAGATGGAGCTATTTTCTGAATCAATGAAAATAATCGATTTATTGATTATTTTTGTTTTTATTTTATGAAACATTCATAGAATGAAATTCAACATACAATGACAATGCAAAGAAAAATCCGTTAAGCAGCTGGACTTGAACCAGCAACCTCGGTAATCCGTACCACGCTCCACCAATTAAGCTATACTTAACGTTGGTGTACCTAACGAATTTTTCAATGCCTTGTGTCATATTTTTATTTGGAAGATCTCTCCTTAGCGCCATCTATGAGTAGCTTAATCAAGCGGCTCACCCACTACGGAACTTCTACAGTTACGCATTAGTGGCAAGAGATGGAGCTATTTTCTGAATCAATGAAAATAATCGATTTATTGATTATTTTTGTTTTTATTTTTATGAAACATTCATAGAATGAAATTCAACATACAATGACAATGCAAAGAAAAATCCGTTAAGCAGCTGGACTTTAAATAAAAATATGACACAAGGCATTGAAAAATTCGTTAGGTACACCAACGTTAAGTATAGCTTAATTGGTGGAGCGTGGTACGGATTACCGAGGTTGCTGGTTCAAGTCCAGCTGCTTAACGGATTTTTCTTTGCATTGTCATTGTATGTCACATTATGTAGATTTTTTATTAATGAAACTTAGCTAAGAACCATCTCCATTTAACTAGATTTCTATTTAAAAAACTGCATCGAAATCGGTCCATCCGTTTGGGAGCTATGATGCCACAGGCAGATACACAGGTCAAACTTATAACACCCCGCTATTTTTGGTTCGGGGGTTAATAAAACAGATCTCTATAGCGAACAAGTTAGGTGACCGCTGAGAGCTCTACTAGATTAATTTTCCTCCCGACAAAGTATGTACTATACATTCCACAAGACTTCTAATTTCTCTTGCCAGTTACAAGACAACAATAGCACATTATGTCTCAGCTATGGAACAGGGTGTGCTGTGTATCATCCTAACACTCTTAATGTCAAGTTCGTCAAACCGGGAAGCGATCTATTTTTACCAGCGGCTGTCCGCCGTCTCTATTTTTAACTACGCTTTATAAGGGACAGAGCATAACACAGAATTAAAAGATAAGACGATTTTCATTGGCTGTTTAAATTGGTTCCATACACTACAGGCCTCTATTTTACCAACGTTACAAGTGTCAGTTTACAATGACAATTCGGTGTCAGTTGCTGACTTGAAGATCTTTTGTTATAGCGCGCTTCATGTTAGCAAAGAAATGTGGTTCGAATTGTCGTTGTACCTCTAAACTGACAATTGTAAAGTTAGTGGAATAGAGGCCAGGTGTGACGAATGTAGTTTGAGTTTTATGACCAGTATTTTTAAGTTACTTAAAAAATTCTAAATAGCACCACCTGCTTTAATATGTTCTTACCTATACTCCATTACGGTTGCCTGATAGAGATGGCTCTGTAGCGATAAGGCCGCCCATTGCTAGCCTGCATTTTTTTTAACCCCCGACCGAAAAAGAGGGGTGTTATAAGTTTCCCCTGTGTATCTGTCTGTGGAATCATAGCTCCCAAACTGATGGACCGATTTCGATGCGGTTTTCTTTAATCGAAAGCTAGTTTAATCGAGATGGTTCTTAGCTTCATTAAAATCGGTTCACCCATTTTTGAAACATTGAACTTTGAAATGACAATGTCGGGGGTTTTCTAACTTTTCTAATTAGCTATTTTTTTATTGCTCGAAAGAAAACACTTTCTGGTCGAATGAAATTAGTGGCAAAGTGATCAAAATTTAGTTGTGTTAGTAATTAATAATCGTTTGTTTGATGATTCGTCGTGACCCGTCCTTGAGTGATACCGGTTATCATTGACTTCCTGCTGATGATAATGCATTGCTGAATTAATATTGCAATAGAGAGAGGGACGGTTATAAAACGCACAAGTATTTATTTATTTAAGGAGAACCAACAGCTTATAACACAATATAAGTAATTTTGCGCAATTTGCACAATTTGCGCAAGACACCTATGGCATTGTCATACCTAAGTATTTATTGAGCACGTTAGTATTATAGGTATCTTTAACATTATACAGCTCTGGACACAAGCCGAGTACGTATGCATATATGCATCTAACCCAAAGTATGCTTTAATGAGCCCTTCGGATCTTCATACCATATGGCCAGTCTTCTGCGAGATTATGTTATTCGGGAAGCCAACTATAGTAATTTATGCAACTGCTACATAATGAGGGTCCTTAAAACACGAGTGTGTTTTTTTGAAACAGGGCGAAGCTGAGTTTCATAATAGGATCACACGAGTGTTTTAAGGCCTAATTACGTGGAGTTGCATACAATACTTTATCTACACACATATTATAAGTACTCTAAGATGGGTTCAGAAGCCGAAGGCATATATCATACCCATACCTGTCACGAATTTGATTGTTTTTTTTTAAATCATAGACAAACATACCGAGCTGACGTTTCGTAAACTGTTTAAAAAAAAAAAAAAAAATATCGCATCATTAATTATACATGTCGGACTGAACTCGACTTATATACGTGAGTGATTCGTTTTATTTCACTATGATTGTAAATTACGTTGGTTGTCAAATTCGAAAAATCGAATTCGATATCGCAAAGTCATTACGACATTACGACGATTACTTTACTGCTAGACCTGCTGGTCGTGGTGGTTGGCGGGGGAGCCGTCGTCGTACTGAAATGCTGGTCATTTTCTACAGTTTCTGAACGCATTATAGAGGACTTATGATATGTGTGTAGATAAAATTAATTACCTATCAAGTTTTAATAAACCTCACTTTACAAATAATCTTTCCTTTAGATCAAAAGCTAGAAGCTGCTAAACCAGTTACATTCAATCAATTAAGTCATCCGACCTTAAACTTTGTCATCGGCCGTCATCGGTGATGTCACGTGTCAATCATTGAACAAGATATTATCATGTTGACGTAGTTTTTTACGAGCACGGAGACGAGGTACTTAGTCACCTGTGTGTGAGAATATCTTGAGAGAAGTGGCTTGATGAACAAGCTTTAAGTAAGCCAAATATACTCAAGAGCAGAAAAAACGGGTCACTTTGTACGGAACTTTTCATACAAAGTGACCCGTTTTTATTGCTCTTGAGTATAGTTAAAGCGACGATCAAATTGACTACAACAGTTTTTGTCCTTGGTCCTTCTGACTCCAGGGGTATAGTCATAGCAGAAAAACCTTTTTAATACAGTTGCTCAAAAAGTGCTATATTTCGCAGCTACGTTTCATGCGGAAAGTTGCATTTTTCGTACTAGTGCTTTTTACTTTTCCAAGGCGCCGGCGGCTCTACTCGGTGGTGGTGGTGGGGCGGCCCGCCCCCTCGTTGTAATTTTTTCGCAAATGTATTAAAAAACGTCGTTTGGTACACGTGCGGAAGTGTCATTTTCACTCTTCCCGAGTCTCGACCCTCGCCTTGCGGCTCGGGCCTAGACACCTCGGGACTCGTGCATAATGACATAATTTCCGCACTTATATCAAAAAGTACTATTCCCGCGGGCCAGGCAAAAATCAATCTTATGACAATGTCATAAACATTTTGAAAGGGGAAGCTTTTCTCACTTTAACTATACCTGCTTCTGACGAGATGCTTGTTGACTAGTTAAAGTTTCCGTACTCTTTTTATCTTGTCTGTGCATACATAGAAACGTCAAACTAAATTGTATGTATGTATGTATGCATATTTCTTTATTGCACATAAAACAAAAAAAAACAGATAACAGAACAAAAGCAAATGTACAAAGGCGAACTTATCCCTACCTATCCTTAACCTACTCCTATCCTTATCCTACTTATCCTTATCCTTAATTGAAGGGGTACACGGAAAGAACATGTCTAGTTACCAACTTGGTAACTACCAAGGACCATAAAACCAAGAGGACTGCCAGTGTCTATACGATGTCGAGTTCCTTTGAAATAATAAGCCTGCTGTAGCTAGTTTTACTACGGAGGTGTCTCTGTACCATTCATTTGGTATGACGTTTAGACCTCTGGCTAACACAATAGCGCCATCTAAATTAGTTTTTTCTTTCAGTTCATAGATGGCGCTATTGTGTTAGCCAGAGGTCTAAGTGTCATACAAAATTAATGGTACAGAGACCTCTCTATAGTGAAACTAGCTACAGCATGCTCATTATATTACAGGAACGCAACATTGTATAGCCATTGGCAGTCCTCTTGGTTTTATCGTCCTTGTTAGTTATCGCAGGGCTCTGCTTTTCATAAGCGGTTATTGGTTTCATATGGTTACTTACTCTTCCGGTTGTGTTCGTACCTACCGCAGACCATAAACCCAAGTACGTCTCGAGGAAGCCACCAATTTGACCCCCATTAGGTCAGCTAGGATACCAGGAATTACCAGTTCCCGCTTGTAAACGCTCGTTTCCGAAGACTTGATGACTGTTAGTGTGATGAAGATTGCTGACACCTGGTAATTGGGTACTTGACGCTTTAGTCAAACGAGCAACTTTTAATGAAAAGTAAACCAACTCAAAAGCGAAGTAGCTAAATACCGATGCGTGAATATATTGGAGTTTTTCGTGTTATAACTACCAATTAATATGTATGTGCCTGTTTTTAATTTTAGTTTAGTTTAAGATATCTTATCGGACGATTTGGTGTATGCTGTAAGTCCATAAGAAATTTATTTATAATAATGAATAAAGAATTGCTCGAATAGCGTAATTGGATTAGCGCGTTACAACGGTTTGGTAAAGGTTTGGGTTCGAACCCCAATTCGAGGATATTTTTTCTGGTTTTTCTGTATATTTACGCATCAGTTAGAAATTTGGAAAAATAAAATTACCGACTCCAATGTTCAGGTAATTTCCAGCGATCAAACAGCCTCTTTTTTAGTTTTGGTTAAATAAAAAAATTACTAAATCGCAATAATAAGTGAAGCATCGATTTTTTACGAGTTAGTTCGAAAGCTTGATTAAGAGTGAGGCTCCTATGGCATACATAATTATTAAAATCATCAAAATAATTACGCTAGGCTACGGAACCCTATACGGGGTGTATCGAACAAGCACTTGACCGGTTTTTCTTTGTCTAACAAGTTTTTATGTGGGCGAATATACTTGTTACTATAACCAGCAAGTGTATTTACTAAGTGTAGGAGTTTCATAGTAATTTGTAGGTAAACGTACATGAGGAACAGATAAGATAACATGACTAGAACTATGCGTGATAAGAACTTTTATCTATTTTACCGTTTTATTTCTATAGCTTATTTTCTGCTTTAACAAATACCAAATACAGTTGATAGGTACATTGTTGCCTAGACGGCAAGCACAAGCGTCCACATTTTATCGCCGCTATAAATCTATAATCCCCATTTGTCGTTTCAGCGAGTCCCTCGTCTTTTGAGTCAGACTGTCTGACTCAGACATAAAAAAACCTAAGTATAAAAAGAAAAAAAAATCTGGGTCTGGTCCATTAATCTATCTATACCTATAAAACAGTACTGTGACTGACTGACAGACAGACAACGCACAGCCTAAACCACTGGACCTATAGACTTGAAATTTGGCAAACATATGCCTTGAGTATCCCAGAGATGCACTAAGAAGGGATTTCTCGAAATTCCCACAGGATAGGGAACTAACCCATTTTGAAATATTTCACGGGGGAAAGCTGCGGGGCATAAACTAGTTAGAAACTATGTTACCTTTTGCGCAGTCGGGTGTCGTACCTGCGGAGGGCCTACAGATACAAAAATCATTGGATTCAAAGGAGTGTATGTTAGGTACACATGTTTTCTTCACCGAAGAGCTCATGATAAATTACAGATGGAAAGTCTAGAGTAGTACCGAACTACAGAACAAAAGTTTTCCTATTTGATTCGGCATGATTAATGAGGATATAAAATGTGTAATACTAACATTAGATCGATATCAATAATACTAATACTTAGATAGCCATCACTTTGATGTCATTATCGACGCCGACTAGAAATATATGTAGGGCTTAACACGATAAACATACATTTCTTTTGGTCATTTGACGTTAACTATCTATCTCATATAAAGACTTATTTAATACTTACATACATACACAACAATAGGATACACAGTATCCAGAATAATTGCATAGTTCCTGCGGTATAGCTGAATTTTACGATGACGAAGACGCGGGCTACATCATTATCATTACTACTGTTCTAACTTTATTACAATCATTATCGTAACTAATGGTCCATATTTCACCAACTTTACAATTGTCAGTTTTCAATGACAGGTTGTAGTTTGACCTTCTTTGACAATATGAAGCGCGCTAAAACAAAAGCTCTTCAAGTCAGCAGTTGACACCGAATTGTCATTGAAAACTGACAGTTGTAAAGTTGGTGAAATAGGGACCAGCTGACTTGAAGAGCTTTTGTTTTATTTCGCTTCATATTGTCAAAGAAATGTGTAGTTCGAATGTCATATAGAACTGACAATTGTAAAGATGGTGAAATAGCGGCCTGATGTGCCGTCGGAAACTTTCCGAAATTGAAAACGGTTTTTTTTATTTCTATGACATTGTCAAGAAATTTAATTCCAAGAACTTTTCCAGCTTTTTGGAAGCTTTCCGCAACTTGCACACATCATTAAACCTAACCTGACCAAATTAGAAAACCCCCCGACATTTTCATTGCAAAAACGGCTGAACCGATTTTGATGAAACTGGGCTAAAAACCATCTCATTTAAAACTAGCTTTTGATTTAAAAAAAAACCGCATCGAAATAGGTCCATCCGTAAAACGCCACAGAGAGATACACAGATACTTTTTACTTCGGAGGTTAAATGACATAATTTTATTCATCACCGCACAAAATAAGTTATTTCTTTAGTGTTTGCTCCGGAACCGTTTGTAAATGGGACAGGGACGTGCATTGAATATTATTAGTCATTTAAAGGTAATACACATGTCAATGTATGCAAATGTTCGGTTGCTGGTCGTTAATTCGATTGAGCAGTTTAATGTCAAAGCACAAGAGGTAAGCGATTTCTTATTTCGTAAACTAATAAGATTTTAGGCCTGTTATTGCGTGTTAGAGTAGTTAACTAAATCATGGGGCTGATAGGTACGAAAATTCTGAGAACGTCCCTGTTACATCCTACACTTAATGACAACTAGATGTCAGGTAGTTAAACTACGTAGTAACATCGACACAGAGGGCCGAGCACGACTTTACGAATGCTGCGTAACGTAAAATCGAATAGTAAACGTTGTCGAGTTTGTATGACGTTTGGAACAGCGCCCGCCCGTATCTGGAACTAAAATTTAGTATGAGGTTTCTCGATCTCGATACGATAACCGTAACGTTACGCAGCATTCGTAAAGTCGTGCTCGACCCTCAGAATGAAGCGAGCAGTTTCTCTTTTGACCGGTAGATGGAAAATAAAGAAGTAGGCGTGATCTAATCTAACACCCCCTCACCCCGCAAAGTATCGCGCGTAGTTTGACAGATAAATCTAATTACAACACCTCCTCTCTGTATCTGCTCTGTGCGATTGCCACATGCAGCCCCCCGACTACGAAGTGCAAAATTCGAAATTCATATCGTGCCGTCCCTCTCAAGCTAATACTATTTGACACGAGAGTGAGCGGGACGATACGATACGAACTTCGATTTTCGAATTTCGTAGTTTAGGGGCAGCTTAGCCTAGTGTGGTTGGAAATCGCACTACTCGTAAATGTTTTTTTTATAATCATGGACTTCGGGTTAGCGCTTGAAAAAGTCTGAACCAAAAGAACACTAATTTGCAATAAAGTCCAGTAATCGAGTGTCAGTCAGCCCCTAAACTACGAAATTCGAAAATCGAAGTTCGTATCGTATCGTCCCGCTTACTCTCGTGTTAAATAATATTAGCTTGAGAGGGACGGCACGATACGAAGTTCGAATTTTGCACTTCGTAGTCGGGGGGCAGACTTAGTTTGGCCGAACGACAGCGCTATGACGTATGGCTGTCATCAATAAATGCCGTGGAGTATGTACAATTGTGTTTCCGAAACAAATGCTGGTTTCATGGTGAGTAAATCAACTGTTTTTAGTTTGTTATTAATAGTTATATATCAACGAGACGTGTTAATTTATTTATCTATGAACGTACATATCGCCTATAACTTGCGCCTGAGTCGATCTCCGATAATGAAGAGCGCTGTGGGCGGTGTCTGTTGACCGCTTTGACGGCCGCCGACCTGAACCGATCCAATCAGTTCTTTGATTTGAACAATTGCAATAGACTAAATTAATAATACGTACATATATACAAAGATGGGTAAAAATACATCTAGACAAGTTTTTCATTATCATGAGATGAGAAGTACTTAAGGAGCAAAGTCTACTCGCACAGGAAAAAAAAATTGCGTTTCAAAAGCTCTAAATTCGCTAGCAAGTTTTTACAAAACGTTATAAAAATTGTATCTTATTTTCAAGCTATTATTTTGGACTAGACTCAAGATATTTAGTACAACTACCTGTATACATTTTTGAATAGGAAATTACATTATTATCGTGTACCTAGGTATGCATACATAGAGTACCATCAAGCTTAGGTAAATCTAAAATTTTAAACTTAATGCTAATTACTTTTAACATGAAACTGCCGCTAGGCAGTGTGCGTCTCGCTGTCGCTGAGTCTTGCACTCCCAGAGGAAGGACTAGGAATTAGTCCAAAACATGTCGGGCTAGACCAGTCTAAACTCGACTTGTACACGTGAGTGATCCGTTTATTTCATTTATACTGACTATATAAATGTTGGATGCAAGAGGATTTATTGCTGTGACTATAATATTGTCTACAATCACAAACACACACACACACACACATCACCAACCTTATTTTACGTCCTACTGCTGGGCACAGGCCTCCTTCCACAATGAGAGTTCCCACATGGGCCCAGTGCTGATTGGGAACTTCACACACGCTATGGAATTTCGTACATAAATTCCGAAAAACAGTGCGAGCCGGAGAACGACCCCACGACCCTCTGCTTGAGAGGCCATAGGTCACACCGCTAGGCTATCACGGCTTTTTTACGACGCAAAGACGTAGTTAGTAAATGACATCATTTATTTGTCAAATGCCCTTTAATCGCCATCTAATCCAGTTTATCTCGAGGCCTTATCTCGGAGGGAACAAACAGTTCTGACCAAGGTTTTGATCTTAAGATAATTTTGAAGGAAAACATGGCTTTAAACTTCATGTTTGGCCGTAAACCCCGACACGGCCAACTAACACAATATACTGTTAAATATGTTAAAATCCAGCGTTGCGATTGGATGATAGTGGCTAGGGAAAACAGACTTAGTTCAGCAAAAACGCACTTTTAGGGGCGGCCATGATTGGCCGCCCAGAGATGACTTTGACAGCTGTCAGAATATAGCGCGAAATGCTTTAGCTTGAGAGGTGTTTATGTCTGCTGATAAATTAAAATAAGTAATATTATGCGTAGCAATTAATAATATGTGTAATCTGGTAATGTATTGATGTATGAAGTGGTGAGTGCTATTAAAAGAATGTATCCCTGAGGTTTCTTGCTGGTTTTTCCCGCGGAATGGTCGTATCGAATCAGCTCAGTTATACAATGTTGTTGACCAATTAATAAATCAAGTATACCACCCAACCGGAGTTTCAATGGATGAAGGAGGAATCGTATCAATACTTAGTATTTTTTACTTTTTGGAGGTTTTTTTTTGTTTCGGCGTTTATTTGCCCTATGACCATAAGAATAAAAAATAACATAGTAGAACGGAATCTCTTTTGACCGAGTCCAAAACGCCGCCATTTATATACCTACTTCCCCCTTCACGTCGTTACACCCCTCTGTCATCCAGGCGTGTTGCTAGGGTTGCTTGCTATTAAATATTAGGTACTTACGTCTTTAGATAATATCACTAAGTTATAAGTTTTTCTTTACTTCGAGATGATTATTTTATTCCAATTTTACAAAATATGAGATTTATAAATCATTACATAATTATAGACACTTCTAAATAAGAAGTTATTATAAGTGCCATACCAAATGAAGCCATTTAAGGTGATTTAAGTAGGCATTACTTATCTGCAAATATAAAATAAAATACATACAGGCTCACGTAAAACTATTACAACCAAATTATAAACAACCAAACGCGCGTGCGGCGACGCCGGCCGTGACAGTCTGACTGAGTAGTCTGTTTAACGAATACTCTAATATCGTGACCTTGAGCCCGTCCGGAGCGGGAGTTTCCATTCTACTATATTATTATTTATTCTTATGCTATGACATCGGTTACTTATACACGCTCATTCTGGCGTCAGTTCAGTCCATTCATTCTGGTCCAGTTCAGTCCATCATTCTGACGAATATTATCTAAAATATTTATTTTTCATCAGTCTCACTTCATTCTTCATTCGTAGTAGTTGTAAATTAGGGTATCTGGATACAGTTCTCAGTTATCCAGATCCCCTAATTTCCACTATTCAAAAACAGGCCAAGTGCGAGTCGGACTCGTGCACGAGGGTTCCGTAGAAAGATTTTATCGCTTTTCCCCAGTGTTTTAATAAGTCCAGTGTTAGCAGAGCCCTGCTTAAAATGTACGCAGTGTGGGGTCAACTTATATTGGTCTGCGAAATCTACAGACATAAAAAATTAAGATTTTGAGACTTTTCGGAGTGGTTGTGCTGTAAGAGCTACCTTCAAACCAAATTTCAAGATTGTAGGACATCTTTTGTATGGAAAATTTTTGATTGCGTTGACTTAGAAGATTGATTTTTTCACGGCTTCAAGGGACCGCAGGCTTGAGTATTTGATATTAATTTCAGTATGCTACCTCCACGCGTTCCAGAAAAAAAGGGTCTTGACAGACAGACAGACTGACAACAAAGTGATCCTATAAGGGTTCCGTTTTTTCCTTTTGAGGTACGGAACTCTAAAAACTACTGGGTACACAGTGATTACTGATCATAAATCGATATATTTATACATGTCAATTAAATCTTCTGTTTGAATACATAATGATAAGTACAATCGAATAATCATATGCTAGTTCAATCAAAAATTACTTCAATTAAATACTCGCTGACTGCGATTAATCAAATTAATAATTTTGTTAACCACTGCATCTGTATTACGAACACTTACTAAACATGCAGATGATAAATTATTAATTAAAATAACCCATTCCTCAAATTTACACTTTTATTTCGAAAACGTTCTATTGTTCCTTTAGAGAAATCATTCCATAGATAGGCATTTTGAAAGGTCTGACTAGAATGATCGACTGAACTGACGCCAGAATGAGCATGTAACCGATTAGACGTCTATAAACTATTCAACAGCGAAGAGATTGGCGTCCTCATCTAATTTCTGGTAATATGTACTGTCGCATCACAGTTGCTAACAAAACAATCGGCTAACGACAGTTAATCGGTCGTCGTCCCAAATAAATTGCATAAATTAAACGTGTGGTACAAAAACTATAGTTTAACGTTTCGCCCACGGAGCACTGACCTGCTCAACGTGATTACTTAAATAGAACCGACAATTCTTTGATGTTACATCACACCACGATCTATTTTGGTTGATTAATTGGGTATTTTAAGACCGTACTGTTTCTTTGTAACGTATTTTTCTTGGAGAGACATTTTTGCAGCGTCTTAAACATGTTATGAACGAACTGTTTTAATTAAAGGTGGTGTTTTAAGTATTTTTGGCGGGAAACTACTGGCTGCGGGTAGCATAAAACCGATTGCCAAGGAGATCCTTGGGGAAGGCTTATGTCGTGTCGTCTCTCTGTCGTGTCGTCGGACGTCTTCCGGCTAAGATGATGATGAAGTATTTTTAACAAAATTTGGAATTATTAAAAGTAATTCGATGTAGGCATTAAATAACTCTCGCTTTGCCTTCGGCAGCGGGAGTCATTATATATCTAATGGCAACGCTCATATATCTTTTTTTTTATAAAAATGTTCCAAATCCTTAAAATCATAAGTCGCTTATTTAGTTAAAATGTAATACTAAAATTATTGCAACAAATTAGTTTAAAACTTATCACTTTTTCAGATAAGGACCTAATGCCATCTTCAAGTCTGACGATCTTACATCTTGACTTATTAAGTAACAACCGTAAGTAAATACTATATATTTCAATCACGCATCATAGGAATGCTTTATGCGACTAGTGTTTTAATGTGGTGATAGCGTTGACATAGGTCAGTTAAAAATAAAACGAATGATTGATTCAAACTGACGTGAGCTGTCAATGCCGATTTAAATCAATCGAGTGAATGAGTCGTCCAGTCGTTCATTTGTTATTCTTTGAGTAGATTAATAAGAAGCCCATACTTACTCGTCCTGTCAATATTGCGAATTATTAAGTATAGGTTTCCAATTTAAAAAAAGGCTCCCAGAAAAAAAATGCTTACTGAGCGCACGTCGCAATTTTTTTTTATATTAACGGCTTTGACTTCTTTGGCCTGAGAAAACAGCCGAATGTAGGTAGCATCGAACCTCAAAGCGGTTCTTTTTACACGAGGATTACTTAATGGAAAGCAATCACCGCTGGCCATGGACACCTGTAGCATTAGGGGAATTACAGTTGCGTGACCAGGTCTTTACAAATGTCAGTTGTCAATGACAGTTCGGTGTCAATTGCCGACTTAAGGAGCTTTTGTTTTAGCGCGCTTCATATTGGCGAAGAAATGTAGTTCGAATTGTCATTGTAAACCGACAATTGTAAAGTTGGTGAAATAGGGGCCAGCAGTTTTAGTAGACAATCTAGGGCTCTTCAAGGCTAGAGTGAATAGGCTGTTACTGAACCAGTGAGTTACACCTTTGGCCTCATCTGCACCTTCCATCAAGTGAGATTGGGGTCAATCACTGGTCAATTTATAGTTAAAAAAAAAAAAAAATTTAAAAATCTCTGTTGTATCGGTCCGGGAATGTCACTCCAAGCTGGTTATCGAGTTTGTCTCGTGTGTCGCTCTAATGTTATCAATCGTAATGCAGGCTCCAAGATGCAAACACAGATAGCATCACCGAACTGTCACGGGTGACAGTAGTTTTATAACAGGCAACATTGCGTGGCGTCTGCGCGGGAAAGTGGTGGTTACGGTGCGATGCGCGTACGATTCTGTTTTTGCGCATTCGGTGTGGTGTTGGGCATAGGCGAATGGATGAGTGGTCATAAATCTAAGAGAGAAAAAGAGATTTTAGATTCCAGATGGGTAGAAAAGTGGAAGAAAGTAGAGAAAGAGAGGCCGAGGTCAATATTTTATTTATTAATTTATATTCGCCGTTGACGGATGCGTGTCTGTGGCATCGTGGCATCGGAGCTCCTAAAAGGAATATATCTCTGTGTTACTAGCCTTTTTTGTGATATTGAACTTTCAAATAAAAACGGCGGGAAAAATAAAATCTTTTTTTAGTTGGATGTTATTAATGAAATCCGCTTTAAATTATTTATTGCACCACACGCTATTGTGGCGAGATGAGAAACGTTGATTTTCATTACCAAATTAATTATTATTCATTTAATTGTATGAGCAATTAGCGTTGCAGTAATGAAATCAATAAAAGTGTACGACTAGGTCACTTACTCGGCTATAACTAAGTATAAGGGTTAAAAAAATATAAGCGGATTTTATAATCCTTACATAATAAACGAAAACATTTCATTTGAGTTTTTCCGTGGTCGTATGATGTAGGTACCCGCAAAGCTAACTAAGACAATAACGTAGGTATAGTTAAGTGAATTATAATGACATTTCAAAAAGCATTCTATGTATACTTACTTTTAATCTTCCCTCAACTGTATTAAATCTATAATGACAGTTATCAACCGGCTAGAAAAACTAAAATACCAGTTTTAAAAGAGCGTATGTGCCTTTCATGATTTTCCGACTTTAGTGTTTGCGACTAGAGCATCAAAGGGCAATTAACAATGTCTCTAAGTAGAAATAAGTCAATTTACAGTGGTTAACTGTCAACTCTTATACGAGGAACGAATTAATTACGTTGCGAGCCTCGGACATGTCACTTGAATGCGTGCGAGATAAATCAGGCATGTGAGAAAAGAAGTAAGTAGTCGATAAAAAGTCTGCTAGCAATCGAGCCATTCTTACTGGATAGGGACTGGGTTGCAAGTATTAAAACTATACGGCTGCTTGACCTGCCAGCAATAAATAAATTGTTTTTGTTACGTTCCAGAAAAGTGCCAATCAAACTTTTTATTTTAACTGTCATTAAGAAGGACCCAAAAGGAAGAATTGCATACAATTCCGTTTTTAATTCAATCTACGATATTTCAACTGTTTTGATTAATGAAAATGTTAACGAATTCAATCTAGTCGCTATGCTATTTGAATGGTGATGGTGATGTTATTTGAATGACTTTGCCCAACAAAAACAGTTAAAATAAATAGAACGTAAAGAAAAAGTCCGCATAAATTTTATTAGAAAGTTGCGCTTCAATAAATCAATCTATCAATACGAGCAGTCATGAAAAAAAAGGTCTAAAGCTGGGTTGACACAGGAATGCGCGAGAGGCTATCCGTTAGCTGGACCATGGTCCGCCATGAATACTAATGCCACAGACTATGCAGTGACAAATGTTTTGCAGAGTGGCTAACAGTACTTGCTGAAAAGAATGGCTATGGTAATTAAGACGTGTAGCAGAATATTGTGTATGATTATTGTGAGCGGGAAACCTTTGAATGTTTGATGCTCGAAAGAAATGTCTAAAATATGTCGGTTTAGAAAGTACATTTTAGTAGTTACCTAAAGTGCGAATCATAGCCGATTCTTCGTTTTTTGTATAGGTATTTGTTATTTTGGTGTTAATGTTCGAATGAATTTCCTATTTAATAAAGAGTTACACTCCAAATTGATCATCATCGGTTTTTAAACTCGCCGATTAACCCGATTAATCGTTTAATTACCCATTGCGTCTTTATAATTGGCTCAAACAGATTATTAAAAAAACCACTACTTACCTTACCTATTTGCATATGACAACAATTAACTTTCATTCAAGATCAATGACACTAGTGAGCACGCGATTGTAAGGCAACTGTTTATGGTCGAGTGGGTAAGAACAAACACTGGCAGGTGACAATACCACCTGACTTGGAGCAGGTTTAATGTATGCAGGTTTTATGTATTACAATTATTTGGATTTTTAATTGTCTAATTAGTAATTAATTGGAATGTTAAGTATGTAACAGGTAGCATTTACCCTTTAAAATGCATTTGAAGTAGTAATTATGGGGAAAGAGGGTAGCTGAAGAACTCGACACACTCAATGACAATTTTGCATTCGATTTTCGAAAGGAATTCTGTGCACAAACTTCCTCACTTGTTTTGTCCACAATCATAATTATAAAGTTACCGTATTTTTTGCAACCTTCACATACATTTCATTCTTCAGTACTTGTTTAACAGTACAGTACCTATTTAAGCTCGTTATATGACGAGGATTGTACTGTTTCTACGTTCAACAACACTATTTCACAACGGTTAAGTAGGAAATACTAAAGGGTTTAAATTCAAACGGTACTTTCTAATACTAACATCTCAGCAGAAATCCGAGATGTTAAATACAATCAGTGACATTGGACACCAGTGATTTGGCCCCAATTCTCGGAGAACTCAGCCACCTGGTGTGGACGTGCTTATTTATAAACATACGGTGGCAACCCTTTTTGGGAATGTTTCGGTAGAACTGATTGGCAGTTTCGGGACGCTGGAATTAAAATAGTAGGTACTCATTAAAGATAGGTGAGATAGAATGGATGATTAAATAATAGTTGTAAGAGGTGTAAGTGACCCTTGAATTGCTCAAAAACTCAAAAGCTTCGCATTTCACTCAACATAAAAATAAGTCCGTTTTTCTTCTTCTTTAAATGCTCTTTAAATTCTGCATAGCTTTTCTCAACAATTATGTAGTTACATCAGAACATCGTCGTCAAACGAACCCGTTTGTAAAACCTACGAAATTCTTATTTCACAGGCAACCGAATTTCGTTGAGAAATTCCTAGTTTGCCACAGAAGCATTTTTTCAACATTCCACGTAAATTAAATAGGGATGGCTCGAGTGACTGTGATGTTATTTCTGTCACAGCAGGCCCTTAGGGCGTGCTGTGACAGGTGGTGCCTCGCCCATCCAGTGACATCATTAGGCTCATTGTACTAAACTATAGCAGCGATTTGTAAAGTGGGTTTCGCGAAATTATTTATTTTTGGCTGTTAAATAATCTCTGTTAAGTATGACAATAAATAATAACCCATTACTTTCAGGATAGTGATATATTGATATTGAATAGGAACAAATCCATTTAACCTCAGAAGTCAACCTGCGATGCTAACTGTCTTGGATTCCTTGGAACTACGATGCCACAGACGGAACAGACATCTAAAATTACACACATCAAACTATATCAGCCTTCCTTTTTAGGGTCGAGGGATGTAAAACGAAAAAATATATATACCATTGAGGAAAATTACGCTATTTGTAAGATATAACAAGTCACCGTTGGCAATACGTGCTATGACATTGCCACTTATCAATTTGCTGAATTATGATGGCCGCCGATTCGCGATCTTGTTGGTATAATCGAATCGGGCTCCTGGTGACTAGATGATTAATGGTCACGCGAAATCTTGAGTGGACTATGGTTCGGCGAAGTAATTTAACCTATACTTACTCGTAGTCGTAGGTATACACTATAGTATAAACAGCCACATCAAACAAATGGTTTTTTTGTTTAGTTTAAGGTACCGAGGTTCGAGGTATGCCCCGTGAGCCAATTTGTTCCTCTAATCCGGGGATTGAATGACGGGGTTGTAAAGAAGTAAATACAATACAAGTTTTATCCTTCGGAAAATGGACAGTCCCCGATTGAATAACAAAGGAATTCCTATACTTCGGGACGGGAACAGTAATGTGTAATCTTTCCATTAAATTGACATGAAAGGGGTGTTCACTTTACGCTAAGCAACACACACTAGGTTCACTATTTCGCAAGTCTACATCCTGCATAAATATTTCTAAAATTATGTTGATTACAATTCGGTAGGTCCTTATCCAAACACTGATGGCCTCAAAACTATATCACGTAAAAAAACTCGTTCGAAATAAGGACAAACATATGCTAATTAAAGACTTATCTACTTCTGTTGAAATGTTTCGAGTATTTTAACATAGTCGTGCGGCATTATGATAATGCAGTACTTAGCTGCAAGGCTAGGTATGACGTAAGGCGCATAGATCTGTTAGATAACTCAGTAAACGGATAATCTTATTGGAGAAAGGTCCATGGGAATTATAATTGAAATACCCACGCCAGAAGTTCTACTGTAATTGGGACATACGTCCCATGCTGTTTTGTGCAGCGCTTACAGCTTGACTTTACTTTGTAACACAGGAAACGGATTTTTTTGAAACTTAGCTAAGAACCGACAAAACGACGAAAGATTAAAAAAAGCCGCGTTCAAATCCGTTTAGTAGCTACGATGCAACAGACAGATTCACAAATACATCCATACATCCATACAGGTCAAACTTATAACACCCTGCTTTTTGTATCGGGGGTTAAAAATCTGAGCCTATGAGGGTTGTCATAGCTCTTGGTAATATAGCGGCACTTAATTTAACATACAAGGGAGGGCTGCATTCAAATTAATATTAAGTAAGCTTTAAGTTCTATGTAGGTAATTTTTACTGCTTTTAACCCCCGATGCAAAAAGGGGTATTAGTTTGACGTGCATATCTGTCTCTGTGTATCTGCGTGTCTTACTAACTTTTCTAAGTTGGTTTACGCTATATGGACGCTGCTGTTGGCTTGCTATACTGTACTGTTTTCTAGCCTTCCTTGATGATATCTCATAACTACGCACAATAAACTTTATGATTCGTAAAGTTTGTTTGTCAGAACCGGTAGTCATTTGAATACGTAAATTTGTAGGATGCTGACTAATTCTTGACTGATAGTATCAGTTGCTGCTTCGGGACCACACGTGCGTAGCATCAACCTTGATGCTTCGGGATTAACTGTATTTTATTTAGCTTGCCAGGTTTATAGGCAGGTAGTATAAAACAAGCCAAGAGCGTGTCGGGCAAGCCTTATAAGGATCCGTAGTAGTTTCGAAAAATGCCTGGCAAATGTATATTTATAGATGATTTTTTACTAAGTATGTAAGTAAGTTTTATAAGTTGTTCAATGACACTCCACGCCATGAAATAAGATAAGAAAAATCACCCCCACTATACGTATAGGGGAGGTGCATTTTTTTCCAAGATTTACAGCCTTTTTCTATCAAGAGTCTCTGAGCTATGACGAGGATAAACAGACGGACGGACATGAAACTTAAATGGTCCCTCGTTGGCTACGTTGATGATTATCCTTGTTCATCTTAAGATTTGCTGATAATTTCACCGCGATTTGTTTTATTATTTCAACAGCCGAGTGAAGGAACCCTCATAGTCCAATCGCTGATAAGTAGGTAGTACAGGATTGACCAGTGCATTCTAATGAATAATCCATTAGTTCTACGAATGCGAAATGATATCACATTTTTATTACGCTGTGCTTAATATGACAATAAGTGTCGTTTAAATAGTAGTCAAATGCCAAGGTTTTTTCCTTCGCTATTTATCTTTAGACGATTAATCTTGTCAGTTTGTAATCCAAAACATCAAGGTGATTCGTTGACTAGTTTTTTAGCCCTTGGAAGTTTACGATTTCGTAATAGTACTTACTTAGATTGAATTTTCCTCGTACTTAAACGAAAATTAAAAGGATGTTAATAACTATTTCAACAAGTCGTTTATTGCTTCAAACAAAATTAACAGCAGCGTAGCGACCGGAACAAAAATAAAAATAGAAAACACAAACCTAAGAACGTATCTACTCGCATCGAAAGAAACACTTGGCGTTGGCGCCAAGCGTACGTAATGACTCATTATAATTTACTATCTTCCATTCATTCATAAATATTGTCACTCGCCATCAAGAAAGTCCGCCATATTTGTCTAGTTCCGCTATCAACTGTCACGTTTGACATTTGAATTCAAACCGCGTTTTCCCGCGCTTAGCGCATGCGCGTAATCCACCAATATTCTGGCTGTAATCGGTGGGTCAACGACCGGCGCGGGCGAACTGACCAATGCACGGTCAGGGTCCCGGGTCGACATGGCACGTCTGTTGTTGAATAACAAACTGGGTTGTTCTTAAGAAATCTTTGTGTATTGATTCTTCTGGTAAGCTCTAGACTTGTATTGATTTACAAGACGGTAATATTGATGACGTGTTTGTGTTTGCACCTGCTGTTGTTTACCATTGCACCATAAATCCTGTGATAGTATTACTTGGTCCTCCCGATCCCACTCCTGTGATGTCGACTTTTCAAATGAACTATTAAGTAGAAACTATAAAAATAAACCGACCCAAGTACTTAAGTACATTTTATTATAAGATGTCGCTAATTTACGCTACGAACAAACCAGTTGCTGCTTGGTAATTAAAAATTATGATCTCTTGACCATGACCGTTATCTAGATACTTAAAGCCTAAACTATACACAAACTCAAGAGAAAGTAAACAATACATCACATATCATGATCTAAACCAATTATAGATAAATGATAATAAGATTGCTATTCACCGAGTATTCGTTAAATTGAATTAATCTTGCTTACGATTCCAAGCGAAGGTGTAGAAAGTGCTCCAGTTCGCATTGTGGTCACGAATGAGTTGTCGCTGAGTATATATTTGCGTTTGAGAATTTCACGTTTCTAGCATAACTTTTCAATATTAGGCTATTTTCTAACCGCATCTAAAAGGCTCAGCATTGTCATTCAACGTGACAATGCCGCCAGCATTTTGAGAACGTTGGCCATGCCCACTGGTATCGGTTTGTTTTTAGATTAATTATTGTCTTTAGATAGGTTTTAAATTATAGCTTCTGTGTACATTTTTTTCTCTTAATAAAGATAAAATTTTACAAATTCTTAATCCGAATATTTCATACCGTATCTCCTTGTAATTTATGCGCTTTATGCTTAAAATACCTTCTCCGGGTTTAGAAAAATACTTGTGCTTTTTACAATGTTCCTACTTTACCTTAACACCAAGAAATCTTAACTTGTCAAAGGCTCAAGCCAACTGTACGGTGTCCAAGGAAAATGCCCTAGTTTGATTCAGTGAATGCCCGTCGTTGCCCGCCAAAGTAAGTGTTGGCGCCAGCCTTTGAGACGCCTGAAGTTTATAGGTCATGAATTTAAAAGCGCTCTTCTTAAATTAATGAAAGTAATTTCCCAAGGTGGTACATGTATTATTATGGTGTTAGAGACTCGACAATTGGAGTAATCAAATATGCATGAGCTTAAATAAATGCTAAACAAAAGGTAAGCAGACTATACTTTATTTATATGTTTGGCAAACTTGAAAGATTCTGTGGGAAGTTCCGAATCTACCGACTATAATTATCCTTGATCACTAACTACTTAAATGGGAAAACTGCGGCAATAATTAGAAAAAATATTAAACTGCGTAGGTACTGTTTACGAATATTTTTCCACCATAAACATTTTTATTAAGTCAATATTATTCGGTAATTAATGTTAATAGAGTCAACCTTTTACTAATTACATTAAAATGCAGATGAGAGTTAAAACAGGAAAATATTTTTTCTAACATGCTACATGCTGGCAGAGCCCGGTCCATTTAAATCAATTTTAATCATTGCTAAGTAATGGAATGGTGTCTATCAATCATCCCGTTTGAATCAAGATAAAACACCACAGATACTGCAAACATAAAGCGAAATCTCGTTTCATCTCACATTCATAAAATACTTCACTTGTTTACTTTCTGACGCAAACTGCACGTAGAAAATAATTTATGTAAGTATTGCCATAAACGATTCACACAATGATTTAATAAAACGCTAGTGCTAGTGCATCTGCAGAGAAAGTAACGCATCGTCTTACAGGGCAGTGAACCGTACTATACTTACACAGTATCTTTGTACATTGTAATTTAATACTAGTATGTAGATCATAGGTACTTGTAGAGAGAATAATGTTAGTGGCTCGGCTAAGTGAAATAGCCATCAAACCATTTTGCTTTATCAGAAGTGGGATCTTCGTTTAACTCGTTATAATGTTAAATGTAATGTTTTGAAGAACACTTCTCTCGCGCATAGAAATTCTACATTGTTTAAAGTCAATTTGGTTGGTCGTGTAAAACAACAACATTAACCAATTTAGCCTCATTGAAGTTGGTCGTGACTTATTAAAGCTGATAACTATAAAAATTTACCGTTGCTGTTGCGTTATAGCTCGCTTCTAGCTAAAAATAAAATGTCAAGTATGAAGAGTCTATTGTTGAATTAAGAAATATTTTTACATGTTACTTTTTTCACTACAGCTATACTTCGGTAATCAGGGCTATTTATTGTGTGCATGTTAATAATAATATAATAATAACCTACTTAGTACACAAAGTAAGGCCTTAAATGGACTACAAATTTTCCTATACAAAGCAGAAAAAAGAACACACCTTTGCCTATTTAAAGCGTGACGTCATCTAATTTACGTTACAAAGCCACGTGAAGGTCGCCGAAAAAGTATATTGAGAAGAATTTTGCGGTAAATACCTAAATAATTAATTATGAAGACGTAAACGTAAAACCTTCGTATTTTTTAACCACACAAGTGAATACTTTTAATTCTCTATCGTTTTCTACAGAAAAATATTATATGTTGAATAATCACATCGACATAATCTCGAGTTTCATCGTCGGTGGCCGATTGCGCATGACTCGAAGAATGCCAGACTTTTTAACCGATATTGTCCGTCGTTGGCATGCAATACCAAAACCAAATACCATTTTAAAGTACTGTTGTTCCCTTTTACTTACGCTATCGTTTGGATTTCCGCGGCGAAGCACAATTTATTTGAAAACGTAATTTGTTTCAAAATTTAGAGCCTCAGAATACAGAACTAACCAGAACCCGCGAGCGCGCCTAACACTGAAAGCATTAAGACTAAGTACTCTTAAATAGGGTAGTTTCGCATAGTCGTCTCCGCGCACGCAGCGTATCGTGACATGTTGTACGAATGACAATATTAATGGTAGCAAAATCAATAATAAATGGACACAGTGCGGTTGTGATTGAACGCGACTTCTGGTTTGTTCAGTATTCTGTTTTGAGCGAGACTTTCTTATAAAATGGAAGACATGTTACAATCTCTACTTCCAGATTACAAAACCAATGTCAACCTGTCAGTCAATGATTAAAGTCATTAAAAACTATCAACTCCGTGCCCGGGGTAATAATTATCCACGGTAAAATTGCAGCGAAGGGTCTACGCTCTATAAATAGTTTTGGTATCGTCCAACTAAGTGTATTAAAGTGGAGGCAGGTACGAACAATATGAGAAAGATGGCGTCCGTGCCGACCTTGAACCCGCGACCTGCGTTTCGTCTTTGTTTATTACTGACTCAGACATTTCAGTAGTCTTACGATGACGCGTGTAAAATTGTCTTTTGCTAGTTTGCTAGCTACTACGAACGAGTACGAATCGGCACTATTGTATTGTATTACAATGGCAATCATTAGTCTTCAGTGCTCGCTAAAGGAACTCATTATGAAACAGGTTTTATTTAGTTTATGGAGTTTTACAAATGATTTACTTAAATAACAGATTTTTATAGTCTTCCATCTACGGCAAATTTATTTAGGTATGTACCTATTAAGGTATGAAAATGCTACCTCATTCACGCATAGCTCACAATACGACTCAATGAAAGATATGTAGGCAGTCGTTTATTACTCAATATTTATTATTTTGATTAAAATAAAGATCAACGTAGTATTTCAAGTATAACGCAACTGTTTTTTACAACTTTGCCGGTCATTACTGGGAAACATTAGTACTCGTAACGTAACTGAAAATCTGAGGTGTTATACGAGGGCTGTTTGATAAGTACCCGTTTTCAAATGTTATTCTTATCACTGGCTGAAAATATGTATACGAAGGTTTTAATGCATCCTTTATGGGTCAGAAAAGGTAAAAATATATCACAGCATTCTTTTGTTTTTTTTCGTTTAACGGCTGTTGAAGGTCAGAATTCGATTTAAATTTGCAAATATGGAGAAAGAACAGTTTCGTTTGTAATTCCTTTTCTGTTTTTGGAAGGAAAACCATGCGAAGAGATAAAAGTATAGATACAAGGTGTTTACAAGGATAATACACCTTCTATGACAACTATCAGATATTGGTATAACGAATTCAAATGGGGCAGAACATCCGTCTTTAACGAAGACTGTTCAGGCCGCCCTATTGAGGTGACTACGGAACAGATGGTCAAGAAAATTTAAAATATCGTATTAACCGAGCGCTGAATAAAGCTTAGAGAAATTGTTGACTTTATTAATGTTTCAATCGAGTGGGTACAATATATTTTAAAAAACAAATTAGGGATGAAAAAGGTATCTGCGGGATGGGTGCCGCGTTTGCTCACAGAGGAACAAAAGCTTATCCGAGTGACCACTTCGAAGCAACGTTTAGCAAAGTATGGAAGCAATTCTGATGAATTTCTGCTTAGTTTTGTGACTGGACGAAACGTTGATTCATAACCATACCCCAGATAAAATAATAAACAGTCAGAGCAGAGGATCTTAAAATGCGAATCGGCTCCAAAGAAAGCAAAGACCGTCCCATCGGCCGGAAAGGTCATGGCGACCGTTTTTTGGGACTCACAAGGAATCATACATAATGATTACTTACAAAAAGAAAAACGATAACAGCGCAATACTACGAAAATTTCTTGAGTGAATTTTATTCTGTTTAAAGGAATGAACGACCCCAATTAACAAAGAAAAAAGTTCTTTTCCACCACGACAACGCACCAGCTCACTCGTCCACAATCGCAGGGGCAAAATTAGAAAAATTACACCATGAATTGCTACCTTATTCACTCTATTCTCCAGACCTAGCCCCATACGGCTTTTTTTAATTCCCAAACCTAAAAAAATGGCTCAGCGGAAAGAGATTTGCGTCAAATGAAGAGGTCATTGCCGCTACAGAGGCCTATTTCGACGACTTTCCGAAATCTTATTTTTTGGGTGGCTTATTAAAGCTAGAATACCGCTGGAACGAGTTTATACAGCTAAAAGGTGACTACGTAGAAAAATAAATATACGTGTCCAAAAAATACATGTTTTTTTTTCAAAACACGGGTACTTATCAAACAGCCCTCGTACAGTATGCAGCTGGCCATAAATTAAGCAGATGTTAAAATGAAAACGTTTCAAATATGGCAGGTAAAATAAAACAATTACTCTGGCCAAATTACAAACAAACAAATCTCACATTAATACTGATGAAATGCATGATGCATGATTATTCATTGAACAAAGACCACCTTGTTCCAACCTTATATACATATCACCGGATGCACTTTGTGTTTTATTTCAAGTCACAAGTGAACGAAGAACAAATATCTGTCTACTTATTTGCGCAAGAGTTGGACAATAGCAGTGTTTGCAGTCCCTGTTGCAGATGATTAATATAAGCTACTACAAAGGCCTACAAATCTCCAAAGCTGCGATCAATGACCTCAGGGATAAATTGTAGAATAATTTAGATTTTGACGGCTATGCGATTATTATGGGATTAAACAGTTCGCAAAGGTCAGAAGATGATTTTGTTTTGATGAATGGAATGATCTTTAAAAAAACTTGGTCAAATATTCAAGTTAATCATCTAATGAATGCTCCATTAACTTCTTGTAATTGAATGATTCTGATTAGTGTTAAAGGTTACAGGTAGCGTAATTGGATGAACAAGGAAGGAGGAATAAAACAAAATTGGTTTGTGATCTATTTTGTTTCTTCGGAGGCGGGATTTGGGAGCGGGCGGTAACATCTGGAAAACAAAGGAAATAAAGTTAGTATTTTCATAAGAAATTGTGAAGACTAAAGAATAAGGTAAGGATAAAGGGTAATCAATTAATAAGGCTGTGTTAATACGTAAAACACTTTAACCAGATTTAACGACAAGTTTATAATGGAAATAGGTACCAGAGTGGAGTATCGATACCATTCGACTCAACAGCGAGTCTAATTATTACGACTAGCTTAGTTAATAAATCTTCAATCACGACTATTATACTAAATATAGGTAGGCCGGTATTACACCTCAAGTGTCATACCTACAACTCTTACAAGTCAGTCCACCAAACTTGAAAAGTGTAATTAAGGCATTCAGTTCAAACGCAATCTAAAAGTTTAACGTTCTTTACTAAGCCTCGTTGGCTAGTTTCACCGGCAATTAAAGTAAAACCTTTGTAACGTTGATTAATCTGATAGGGAGATTTATTGCTAACATCATATAGCTACGAGCTAGAAAAACATAAATGTGTTACAGTACTAACAATACGGTATATAACTATATCTCCGTTG
Source organism: Clepsis dumicolana (assembly GCA_963691665.1). Classification (NCBI taxonomy): domain Eukaryota; kingdom Metazoa; phylum Arthropoda; class Insecta; order Lepidoptera; family Tortricidae; genus Clepsis; species Clepsis dumicolana. The sequence goes on from OY829526.1 coordinate 3,412,914, forward strand.
CAGTACCAGCGCTACAAGTTATGGATACTCTCGGTCAGTTTAATTCTGGATAATGTTAGGATCGAACCTAACTACTGGTTTTTATAGTACGAGGATACAAGAAATCTTAATCGCCGACGACAGTTGGACCAGAAACTGCTTGTAACATAAGGAGCCTATAAAATAATCAACAACTTCTTTTTCTGAGCCTCTGCATTCGATGTGAGAATTTTCTGCCCCGAATAGGAATCCGTCAATCAGAAGGTCAGCAGATCCGGCGACCGGACACAGGAGGGAGATTTCAGACAGAAATTTCCGATAATGTGCTCCAGGCTTATGTAAGCCATACTTAGCACGACATAACCACGATTGTATTTTCTTCAAGAAAACGAGGTGGCCATCTACATGACCACATGCCAGAAAGCACAGTTATGTAACAGATCCCACTTCTGATCTGTATTCAGTAGTGCCTGCAGTCAACGACCTCAAATTAGCTGACATCCTCTGCGGATCGTAAAGTTTTAGTTGGGCGAATTGAGTGCTTTATGGTGACAGCTGTAACTGTCGGTGCTGATTAGCTATTGTCAGTAGGTAAGCCGGTTTTAAACTTATGAAGAATGATGAACGGGTTTAGAAGTCTCGCAGTTTCTAGTTCCTGCGCGTTTTACTATTCATCAGTCTCTAGTAAAATTCTCCTAATGAATGAGGACCATTTTTAAGAACAGTTATAAAGCGGTTATAGCATTTAGTACCTAAATTACTTAGCCGTTTTTTTGTGCAATTGTACTTGTTCCTTTACGGTCCTTTGCAGATTTCACATTTGTTAACATTATTGGCTCCCTCGTCTCCAAATGTGGCTTTAAGTGTATTAATTACTACAAGTACTGTTTTTAAATTTTAACGTAGACAGGAAGGAAAGAGCATAAGCATTTGATAACACAATTAGTTCGATGCGCTTGCCTGCCCTACCCTCCTATCAAAGGCCACCTTGTGATTCAAGATTCACCAAGATTCTAAACTTAGCTCACAGGAACTTGTAAAGTAACGTGAAAGGCGTCAAAGCCTATGAAGGGTTAAATTACCTTGTAATTAGAACCGCGGCCCAGCCCAGCGGAACGTGGTGATTTCGGTACTCCGGCCGAAGCCGTAAAACAAAAACGAATAGGCAAGTGCCGTAACCCGATCTCGTAACTAAATGTAATTGTTACGTTGTTATTTTATTGTAAAGTTAAGTTGGTTACTAATTTTGTGTTGTTTGTGTTCAGCGAAGTTCTATTCTGAGTGCTGGTTTCAAAACATTTTCCTGATTTGTGGGTACATAGCGAAGTGAGCCCATGTCTTAGTGCCAGGTAGCGGACATCATTTCAAAGGCCTATACATCTAAACCCAGTTTAGAGATGCAAGAAAAACCTTCCAAGTTGCAGTACATTGTGAAGCTGTGAATCAAATTAGATAGATGGGGTCGACCGAGAGCGTCGTAATGAAATGCAACTTGCAAGATTTTTCTTGCAAATCTTAACTGGGCTTAATGCTGATATGAGTTGAACGTTGCCTAGGCGGCGTTTATTTTGATGGCTACGAGTGACACGACCGGAGTTGATAGATTATGTTAACTTGCGCAAGGTTTCATTGCAATTGCAAGCGAATTCTCCGAAGGGTAAAAGTGAAATAGTCTTCAATTTCAAAGAGGCTTAGCTTCGAGATGATTTAGAATTTTATGATTAGAGGCCCTACCCCTACTACTACTTACTAGCTGGGCGCAGTGACCCGAAGTGGATCTTGGCCTCCAACACCAGCCCTCCGACTACGTAGTGCAAAATTCGAACTTCGTATCGTGTCGTCCCTCTCAAGCTAATATTACTTAACACGAGAGTGAGCGGGACGATGCGATAGGAACTTGGATTTTCGAATTTCGTAGTATGGGGGCAGACTACGCCATGCCTTGCGGTCCTAGCCCAGCTCTTGCCAGCCATGGACCCCGAGGTCCGAAAGATCCTTCCCCTAAGAGGCCCTACGGTTTACCTAAATTTACCCACGGTGGTTTTATATAAATTAAGTCTACGCAACATTAATTTTGCAAACAAGTTTTCATCAGTCAGTAATTAATGACTGCCGGTGTGTCGGCATTACGTTTTCTCACATTTAATTATGGAACTAGTTTTTGGTAAATATGAGTGGGATTTTTGAGATGTTCCATTACTTCCATTCCAACTGTAGATTAGACTTAGACAAATTTATTGATATAGTTCGGCATTAGCATACAAATCATTTATTAGCTGGGTATGAATTCCAAGTGTTATACGAAAATATCTGCTTAACGAATCTGCCCACGCTCGAAGACGAGTCTATTTTATGGCCTAGATTAGGTATTTCGCGATCATCGATTGCTCTTTTTTTCGATTGCGATTTTTAATTCTTCCTTTTATAGACCAAGCCTTCTATCGGGATTTAGGTATATAGATTAGGTATGCTGTCGCACTCAGAGTCCATTTCAAATTATTGGCAAGAACATCGTCGCTGTTTTAAGTTTTATACGATAAAATTGACGTCCCTGTGTGTAGCAGTTAAATTACGTCAAAGAGGACTAAGTAGAACTTACGTTCCACGACTCACTTACTTAGGTAACAAGTAGGTAGGTATGCTACTATGTTTATTCTACCTGTAATAAGTACTATTGTCGTAGCCTACCTAGTTTCTAGCCTCCATTATTTCTTAATTAGCGCACGAGACACCTAGTTACCGGCGAACCTTGGTGGAATTGATTGTTTCCATTTCAATGGAACCGGAACGGTGAAAGCAGTTGTGGAAATATGTAAAAAACTAACCGCCGTAAGGTAAGCTAAGTTAATGATTTCAGGAAATTTAAAAATAGTAGTTAAAAAGTAGGTAGTAGGTATACCTACCACTAGAGGATGGGAGTGAGTAAGAAAGCGATTTCAATTGACATTGGACGTCATAGTACCCACTACCCACACAGGGTCGTGAATATCGACATAGGTACGTGTGTGATTATGTTGACGTAGGGAGATAGGAACTTTAGGTAGATAGGTAGGTACAATACAGCGGATGTATTTATCAACCAGGTTTTAGTAGGTACCTAGCACGCACAGACGTCACTAGATGATAGGATTTGTCTGTACTGAGAAAGGTTCTAGGATCTACCTACCTAGGGGTACTGTCAGGGAAACGCTGACGCGACGGTGTCGCTTGTGGGTTAGCTAGATTAAAAAAAATATCACTAGGCTCCATTTCTAACCCCCAACGAAACAGAGGGGTGTAATAAGTTTGATGTGTGGCATCATAGCTCCCTTCTTAGCTTTAGGTTCTTAGCTAAGTTTCATTGAAATTAGTTCACTTGTTTTTGAAATAGGTACTTATTGGTACCTATAAATGACAAATGTCGGGGGTTTTTACGAACAATTAAATGTCGCGTCAGGACTTTTAGGGTATCGGGAATTTGGGACACCAGGCAGTTTTAAGGCGCCAAGAGTTGTAAAAAAGAAACATACCTCTACCTACGGTCGAATTGAGAACATCCTCTATTTTTGAAGTCGGTTAAACTAAATTAATATTAAATCGGTTAAATTAATCAATAAGATTTTTACAACTCTATGTAGGTATATATATGTACATACCTACCTAATTTGTACCGTGAGGTTAATGTAATAAAACTACCAAACGTTATCCGAAGAAACCAAATTTGTTACACGAAATAAGTAGGTAGGTACCTACTGAATTCAGTATCAATTCATAATTTTCAATGCATTGCCTAGCCTGAGGTAGGTAGTTGCATGTACGTACGCATACCTATAAACCTCGGGGTTTTCCGAGGACATCGATTGGCCTTGAAAGTGGGGACAATGCATGCAAAATGCACAACATCCTAGCCGTTCACTACGTACCTATACCTACCTATGTACACTCACCTGTAGAGGGGACCCGCGGGGACAATCAACTCCAGGAAGTTCTAGTGCCTAGTGTAGTAAATTAACTACCTACAAAGTTAATTAACCGGCGTTATTCAACCTTGAGTTTTAATTCAAAAACTGTAAATAACTACAAAGTTACTCATGTCCGACTTGCATGTTCATTCTAGACTAATTTCCGACGAGACGAAAGTGAAAACTAGGTACGCGAGGCCGTAACACGAAAAAAACAAACGAAGCATGATAGAAAAATACCACACCGCATTTGGTTTTAATACAATATTTTTATCAAGTTTACATTGCAGGCTTCTTCACTCGCGACGCTATCGCCACACGATATCATGACCTGATTAGCGGAGAAAATTAATAAAATAGCTTGAAAAACTACAATCATATGCCCAGCTCAGCGGGGGTTGTATTTTTTTCTAATTAACTTTTTAAACCAACCTGCGATCCTGAGCACGGCGCGGTCTGCCGGGTCCAGCTGCAGAATGGACAAAGGTTTGTCCTTCGCCCATTCTTTCAGACTGAAGTCGTTCTCAAATTCCATGTTTATGTCATCCAAAACACGAAGTCTCGCGCGCACCTTCGCACATACTTGAATCAATCTTACACCACAACACTCAACGGCGAATACAGCACATTTTGCATAAATTTACAACGTCACACACTAATATAATGTAAACAAAACATTAAGTTCATTGTAAAATGAAAATCGATAAACGCCAACAAGAATCGGCAGCAAGTGCGTATTCAGTATACACTGCTGCTATCCACTGCTTCTTGCACTTCCAAAAAAACAACGAGAAAATAAAGTCACTGAGCTTAATGAAAAAATAACAACTAAAAGGAACCTCAACGGGCGAGGACGGACTGAGGAAGAAATGCTTTTAGGTTATTATAATCACCGAGCATCATACACCTAACCGGCGGGCAGACATGATGCGACTGTTTAGTTCGAAGTTCAACCGCATCACGCCGCGTCGCTGGCGTCGCTCAGCTGTTCTAGCGCAGCCGCATTAGTTGATATAATCCGGCCAAATATAGACAGCCGTTTCATACTAAGTGTTAACATTACCCTATAAGCTATTTAAATTTCACTACTTAATAGTATTTTTAGTAACTAGTAGCGGCATCTATTGGCGTCTAGACAAACATTTTGACATTTGCCTGGGAAGGGAGGGAAGCGATAACTGATAAGTTGATAAGAATAATCAAAATGATAATGAATGATATTATAAGGGGTCACTGATCGGGAAAATAATTATTTCATGGGCTAATGAGATGGATCAATTAGACTCAAATTGCCTTTTATTGGCCGTTTGGTTAATCGTTTCATTATAATACCTAATTGATTAATTAAATTATATTATTACTAAAAACTAACTGAAAGAATTTAAAACTACTAACAAATTTTAGCTGTGCTAAACCCATCACGATTGAAAGCAATGCTATCGTTTATTTCCGAATTAATTTCGCCTACGATTCTATTAATTATGGTAATGTTAAATTTTAATACCCTATTCCCGCCAATTTCCTATTTTATTCACGTTTGTGGTTTCAGTAAATTTTAATAGCTTTCATGCCATTCTCTCTCACCTCGTTTTGCACTTTTAAAAATGTGACTAGAACAGCGCCGAGCAAGTTACCATGGCAATCAGCTGTCATAATACCGGTGTTTACAATTTCAATGCGAGAGAAATTACTTACAAAATACACATAACTTAACATTTAGAGTCAATTAAATGGCTGGTGATTTTAATTTTAACTTAAACCGCGTTAAAAAAATATATTATAATAATTCCAAAGCAAATTATGCAGTGAAAATCAATCGAAAAGTTTTATCAATACTTTCGTCGCGTATTGAACTTTTGTGACCTACTTTGTTTCCGTGTAAATTCGTGACCTACAAATTATTCTTAACACGCAAACGGCAAAGCTTTGTCTTCGCGGGAAGAAGGAACGGTATACTTGCTTTTGTTGTGCGAAAATAACAAAATGGGAGCGAAGTATTCTGTTGAGAGCAGTCGATGATGGAAGATGGTTTTTGTCATTCAAGTCCCAAGGTAATTTTTGTTATTAGGTACACTCTGTCACACTTACATCGAGCCACCTTACAGTGCGGAATGTTGAAAACAGTTTAATTTTATTTTTCAAATTTCAAAATTGGAACTAGGTGTAGTGCACCAAAACGACGGGAAAACTGCCATGCCAGCATTAAAACTGCTTAAAAACTTTTGTAATAAACTTAGCTCTTGAAAAGTAAGTAAAAACGCAAGGTGAGGCGATTTACATATCCAGGAGTGTATGTAATTTAATAGCCAATCAACTCGCCTACTCTTCTTTAAGGAATCAGGGCATGTAGTAATATTGAGTTGAGCAATTAGTCATAGAGTAATGTTTAAGTATTTTGTAATACCTATTCCACTTCAGTAATCCGAGAGCTGCTTAGCTGAGCTAAAGAGTATAATTTTCAAATAGGTATACAATTCACATAGTACCCACTTATAATAGCACCATATCCATTGACTCCTAAAAACCATTTATTTACATACAAAGTAGGTACCTACTTGAATTAATTTAACAAAAAGATCATTATGTTCGCGTGTCTATCGAAAGCAAAGTTTTTGCGTTTTTTTCTGCAACTCCATCATTGCCCATTTATGTTATTTTGGGCCTCATTATAGCTTCATAGACTTAAAATTATATTGTGTGAAGATATATTTAGTTTTTCTACCAAAGTCATCAATCTTTGCAAATTGTTAAGTATTGCATAATACCTACTTGATTGAGACAAGATATTAATTCTGTCATTGGTTTTAAATCCTGAGTATTTTGTTCTAATTGATTCCACTTAGCACTGTTTGTTTGTATGAGCAATATTTAGTTAAATATTACTTATAATTTTTCACTCATTTCTCACTTTTGGACTGAAATAAAATTTCGTATGTGTCATATAATAAATGTAATCACAGGCACAAGAGGTATTTCATTTTAGCCCTCTAGGTTGGCAGCGCATCTGCAAACCCCCCAGGGTTGTGGGTGTCTATCGGCAGTGGTGGTCACTGGCCATCAGGTGACCCACTTGCTTGTTTGCCTACCTTATCCTGTAAAAAAACACATTGCAATGACAAAGCACAGAATCACACAGATTGTATTACTTTTTTTGTGAGTACCTAACTGGATATGAACCAGCAACCTCAGTGATCCGTACCACGCTCCACCAATTAAGCAGTACTTAACTGATTTAACCTAATGAACTTTTCAATGCATTGCGTCATATTTTATTTGGAAGACTTATCATCAGCGCCATCTATGAGCGACTTAGTCAAGTGGCTCACCCACTAAGGAACTAATGTCATACTATACAATGAATGAGACAGCCGGTGTAATTATGGGCACGAGGGGCATTTCATCTTACCCCTCTAGGTTGGCAACGCATCTGTAAACCCCCCGGGCTTGCGGGTGTCAATGGGCAGTGGTGATCACTTACCATCAGGTGACCCACTTGCTCGTTTGCCTTCCTTGTTATATAAAAAAACAGACAGACGGCGAAGAAAGTGATCCTATAAGGGTTCCGTTTTATCCTTTTGCGGTATGGAACCCTAAAAATAGTAATAATTAAGTGTAAAGTGGCAAGGTCTTATAAACACATGACTATTGTCTAAGGTGTTAAAGCATGTTTAGATATTTTTTGGCCTTGCCTGCTCAGAGATCTCATGGTGATTAGAAAAAAATCAAGTTTGAATCTTACAACGTATTTCTTTATTTGAACTTGACTCTTACATTATTTCAAATTTCTTGCCCCCAGGTATCCCTCCATAGGAAGTCCAAAAAATGTGTGGCTCATATAAGTCCGGAGAAGCTCACATTTTCTGGTAACTTCACAGCACAACACAAACACTTTGACATCAGGGCTACGGAGAGAAGGGCCAGTATGAGACGGGACATCCTGAACACCGTTAAAAAGAGGACAGAGTCTCGGCTGCTCGAGGGCACGGACGAGGTTCCCAGTAAGCTGGTTGATGAGAATCCGTTGTATGAAGATCCTAGAGATGTTATTGGTATGTTTATAGATTTTGTCTCTGCTTGATGTCGACACCCATATCCTGCCAGTACGTCAAGTCCCATTTGCCCATATAAACTCTCAGCAGGGTGTTACTTTACATTGTGGAAGCTTCTTATTGAGGTTTTCCCAGCATGGAGGATGGCATGCAGTCTTTAAAAGAGGTTTCAAAAAGGATTATGCATGTCGACCTTTAGTGTTTTACTGATGTGTAAATCAAAATTATTGAAGTTTAATTAATATATTGAATATGTCTAATGTAATTAACCAGTATAGCAGTGAAGGCGGAGGTGGTGCATGGAAGCATAAATGTATATTTGCCGCACAGACATAAGCATAACTATTTTTCACTTGTGGTCGCGGGTGAGCAAAGTAATTGTTTTTAGTTCATAAATATGACCTCCGCAAAGTAACGCCTGATTATAATAAATAGAAATTCATATTCTACCCTCAGAATACAGAACAAACCAGAACCCGCGAGCGCGCCTGAAAGTGAGGCAACTAAAACTACTCTTAAATAGAGTAGTTTGGCATAGTCATCTCCGAACACGCAGCGTATCGTGACGTGTTGGACGAATGACAGTACTAATTAATCCTTTCTCGTGACGTTCTTACATAGAAATGCGGTTGGGCTTATAAAAAACAGAACATGATTAAATTTCAGGTATAAACGGGTAGCGAAATCAATAAAAAAAAAATAGACTCACTCCGCGGCGTGCGATTATGACTGAACGCGGCTTCTGGTTTTTAGGGTTCTGTACCTCAAAAGGAAAAAACGGAACCCTTATAGGATCACTTTGTTGTCCGTCTGTCTGTCTGTCTGTCTGTCAAGACCCTTTTTCTCTGAAACGCGTGGAAGTAGCATGCTGAAATTAATATCAAATACTCAAGCCTGCGGTCCTTTGAAGCCGTGAAAAAATCAACCTTCTGAGTCAACGCAATCAAAAGATACAGTCATTAAAAAATCTATTTCCATACAAATTGCCGAAATCGGAAAACCTACAGGGTACTTCCAACTGTCCTAGAAACTTGAAATTTAGTATGAAGGTAGCTCTTATAGCATAACCACTCCGAAAAGTCTCAAAATTTTAAAATTTTATGTCTGTCTGTAGATTTCACCGACCAATATAAGTTGACCCCACACTGCGTACATTTTGCTTAGGAGCAGGGCTCTGCTAACACTGGACTTCTTAAAACACTGGGGAAAAGCGTTAAAATCTTTCTACGGAACCCTCGTGCGCGAGTCCGACTCGCACTCGGAGGGAGGCGAAAAAGTATCGGTTGCTATTCCTGAAATTAAAACCAACCAACCAAAGATAAACCAAAAACCCATGATAGTACAACCATGCTAATAAAATGATATTGATAAATAATGATATTGATAAATAATGACTATTGACATAAAGATACTTACACACAGGGAACTTCAATCTACGCAAAGGGAAGAAACTAGTTTAATAGGCTACACCCTAACAATCACCAAAGCATATACTTTTAGTTTATTCTGTATTCTGAGATGCTACCTTATTTCAGGCGAGAAACCCCCTAAACCGCCGCGCAAGCGCGCCATACACGCGGTCGCTGTGACGTCACCGCGCCCGAGTCGCGAGAACAAATCCTTACTCAAGGAACAGAAGCGAAAACTGTCCAAGAAGTACGAGGGGCTGATCACGACGCTTATTAGCAGATGCGAGGAAAGCGTGGTTGTGGTAAGTCATCATCAGGCTTTGTTTTACGTCCCACTGCTGGGCACAGGCCTCGTCTTAGAATGAGAGGGCTTGGGCTGTACCCACGCGGTCCCAGTGCGGATTAGGAGCTTCACACACCACAGTTCCAAAGGTTTCGACTGTTCGTAAATGAGGCAGTTATTTAGGATTTTTCAGGTGTTAAAATTTACCTACTTTCCCGTTACTACGATAATTACTTCTGGCTTGTTTTCGAAGTAAAATTCACTTATCCATTACATCTACAGGGTGTCAAATAATGCTTGCATGATATTTCACTAGCTCGTCGGGCTAATTTTTCTGAACACCCCTGCAATTTTTTTTATTGTTATGTTAATTAATGACCATTTAGTTAACGAATGTTTAAATTAATTACGGTCCATGCTCCCAGTGTACTCATTTCCTATCTCTCTCTCTCTCTCATTCATTAGTTACAAAGTCACTCGAGCGAGAGTTCGTTACGTACGTTATTTTAAAACGTCAATCTTTGTACGTTTTCTGTGTACATATTTCTATTGATTGATGGATTTGGTATACCTACCATTTTACGACAATAACAGCGTTAACAGCGGATAGTGAGGTGAACGTAATCAGTGCATTTCGCTCGATATGCAGAAGGAAGAAGAAGATGCTCCTCTTTGTGCCTTAAGCAAGTAGTAGAGATCATTTATGAGGTAGGTATTGATGTTAGGAGATAGAATTAAAATAATATCTTAAATCCTGCTAAAGATTTTAATTACTTACTAGCAATCGTTATATCGCTACAATATCTTATCACGAAACACTTGAAGCTTGTTAAATGGCACAACAAGTACCTAACCACATAACACACGTAAAAACTTCACCACCGAAATCAGAGATTTTTACATTAATTAATTCCTTTTCACGCGGAATAAACGTTTGTTTCAAATAAAATTCATATTTGCAATGAAAATTATGATTACGAATGTTTTAACAGTTTTGACATACTAATATTTGAGTGGCAACCACGTGACCACCCGCGCTTTCCAAAAAAGGTTTAGCGAATAAACCTAATTAACCTTAAGGTGGTTCTTCACGGTCAGCTAGGTACTCAAGCGCCCATAGATGGCGTTGATGGTCTAATTTGACAAAAAATGTGAATAACGACACGAAAGACTTTGGCGGTATGAACTTAATTTCCTGTCTTGACGAATGGCGGAAAAATACAAACCATTAGTGTTGATTTTAAACAAATTTTAAAAGACTTCAAAGTTGTAACGTTTAGCGTCGCAAAAGTAATTTAGAATTAAGTTGGAGACAAATAAGAACAACTTCAAATTCGAAATCAAACAATTTATTTAAAATAAATTAGAGCACCGGCTAGGTCGCGGGTGAGCTAAATTTCGAAACGGTTGAGCACACTGAATTTAGACCAGGGGTACAGAACCCGGAAGGGGTTCACTTCCCTGCACGAAGAACTCGCCGCCGACGGTTGGAATGTAGGGGAGAAAAATCTGGAACCCCGGAGTCTCGGTGCAAGGTACCGGATCGGTAGTTCTGGGCAGGGTTGCTGTAGTGCTCGCCTCTAGCGCACCTTCAGAGCGAGGCCCCAAGCTTGCTCCCTGGAATTCCGAAATTTGACCGTTCATGAAAAGTCCGGTTTCGAGTTTGTGACTGCGACATCGGGATTATCGGTAAACTGCTTTCGACTGGATGCTTGCGGGTATGGGTTCTGGTGAACCCCAAGCACTAATTAGCAATCCTTGATGTGGCAGTCACAAATAAAAGCATTGTTTACAAGCATAAGCATAGTTGGTACAATTATTAAATTATGTGGGTACATCGACTTTCTAGAACGTTCGACAGTAAGTACATGGTATTACAAAGGCAGTCGAGCGGCTACGTTTAATTAGGCGGCTGAGATGATGAAAACAAGTACGTTAAATAAAATAGAATTTCAGGTTTACACAAAATGGTAATTAGTCAGATCGAATTAGCCGGGATCCATGGAAATAATTTAAAATATGATTAGCATTTAGTCTAACATGTATCTGCACAAAAGTAATAAATAAGAATCAATAACTGTTTATAAATTCAATAACGTTTATAATTATTTTTCGTTGGAGGGTAGCTTGACATTCTAGATCCAGACGGAACGTAAGCACTGCGAAGTGTTATTTACAAGCAGCGTCGTTAAGCGTATGAAATGATCGCACTAGATGGTTTACCAAATCTAAGAAGCACACAAAAACATGCAGCGCGAAGTTAAGATTGTAGACTAGAATGGTTTATTTTAAGATGGTAAAATATGTCTGCAACACTCACCCGTCTCGGGGAAACACTTCACTAGATTTTAAGTAATGTGATTTAACTAAATTTAATTAGCTATGAATAATTATAGTGGCAGAACTTGACTTCTATTGAGAGTTTTTGGTGTTTGTTGGTGGCCGCCGGAGGGCATAATAATCTGCTCTGCTCCGGGCGTAAACACATCGTCTCGGATCGCCGCTCGTATCATCGCGTGTGACGTAAGCCATTGTTCGGCCGGCCGGTTCTATCTAATACGAAAATGTTGCGCGCTTTCAGTTTGTTCGTTAACTTTTATTTTTAGTTTATTATTTTTTTTATAAAATTTTGTAGTGTAGGTGTTTATATGTTTTTTCGTATTGTTAGTTATTACAATTAATCCCTATTTTTAGAATTAAAATGATTTGTAATTATGTTGTTGTGCTACATAATCAAGGGAATAATTATTATTTCTATAAATAAAACGTTAATTTATTAAAATAAGGCAGACCCGCTACAAAGTGACTTCCAATCTTCAAATAATGATAGCGCGGCGCGGTTATTTTTTTGTTTGTTTCTATTTTTCCCATTAAAAGTACCTAAAATAGTAAAGCCATTCATGTTTGATTGTTGTTGGTCAGAGAACCTGCTAGATACCTACTGTGAATACGTGTTTGCTTCACGATGAGTGGTACAATAATGTAATGTGATGTGCCATTAATGTGATGTGATGTGAAGCCGTGATAGCCTAGTGGTTTGACCTATGGCCTCTCACGCAGAGTGTCGTGGGTTCAAACCCCGGCTCGTACCTCTGAGTTTTTCGGAATTTATGTGCGAAATTACATTTGTAATTTATCATGAGCATTTCGGTGAAGGAAAACATCGTGAGGAAAGCTGCACACTCCTGCGAAGCAATTCAATGGTGTGTGTGAAGTTCCCAATCCGCACTGGGCCCGCGTGGGATATAGCCCAAGCCCTCTCATTCTGAGAGGAGGCCTGTGCCCAGCAGTGGGACGTAAATAGGCTGATGATGATGTGCGATGTGTGAAAGTGATTAAAACGAACAAGTTATCCTATGGACCGAGATTCAAAACTACGAATCAACGACGAAATTCGGAATCATGCGAGTAAGCAATTTGGCTTCTATGCTACTACTTTTAGGTTTTCACGGCAATAATTTATTTTTTCCCGGTATAAAATTAGTTACTGAACTGTTGGCGAACCTTGCCGAAGTATGAAAGAATTTTGCCGAAGTGCTACGAATAAATACGACGTAGCATTGTGTGTGTATGTGTGTAGCAGTGATATGGCGTAGGCTGTGGCACACTGGGCAACTCTATTACCTTGATATATATATATTTTAAGTTGTAACTGCAGGTCGAAACTTTGCAGGGATATTCAGACCAACTAACCTGATATGTGTGTAAAATATCGTTAAAGCATCATTTGACACCCTGTATATCGGAATACCCAAAAACTCCGAAAAGTCATAATTCCGATTCCGAAAGCATCATTAGTCCAACTTTTCATTATTCCGAAACCTATTTTCTGCTGAACGAAAACTTTGTACATGATTTTGAAAATTTAGGCAGGTTAGGTTTGTTTTGTTTTAATTAAAAAATAATTTACAACTACGGCGGAACTTAGCGTTCGGAATAATGAAAATTCGGACTTATGTTTTTCGTGTTTATTTATATACTATACCCCTTCTATAAATTCTACATCCACAGATATCAGAAAAGGATTCTCACATACTAAAACTCAAGGAAAAACTGAAGACCGTGCTGGAATACAACAAGTTATTTGCTGAGGAAAACGATCAGCTGAAGAGCCAGCATTCGACGCTGGTGGAATATGTGGAGGAGTGTAAGGCGGCGCTGAAGGGGGAGCGAGAGAGGAACACCGAGCTGGATGCTAGGTGCAAGGAGTTAGGCGATAGGGTGAAACACTTTGATGTACCTGATAAGGGTAAGTTACCACACGGTAGTAGGTGTGTAGGTACGACTGTATGTATAGCCTAGTGGTTAGAGACCCTGACTATGAAGCTTGACGTCTCGGTCGGGGCAGATGTTTGTATGATGAATACGAATGTTTGTTCTCGGGTCTTGGATGTTTGATATGTATATAAGTATGTATTTGTCTATATAAGAATGTTATCTTAGCCTAGTTTGGGACTAAGTCAATTGGTGTCAATTGACTCAATTGTCACATGATATTTATATTAATAGCAGGAGCTGCGATAGCCTAGTCGTATAACCTATGACCTATCAATGCACAGGGCTCCTCTCAGAATGAGAGGGCTTGGGCTCCAGAACACATAACATGACGAAAATACGTGACACCTGGTTCCAGAGCAGTCGGGTATCCCGCTGGTGGAGGTGTGCATGAGTTGCAGCAGCCGGCAGATCCTGCTGCAGCAGGCGCGCGAGCAGGCCGCGCGGCGCCGCCGGGACATGCAGGCGCTCAAGGACGTGCTGTACAGGTGACGGCATTGCAGCGCCGGCGCCCTCTAGCGGCCGGCTGACGGACTGCTGCGGCAGAGGGCAGCTCGGGCATGGCGTATAGCTGCTGCAGCAGGCGCGCGAGCAGGCCGCGCGGCGCCGCCGGGACATGCAGGCGCTCAAGGACGTGCTGTACAGGTGACGGCATTGCAGCGCCGGCGCCCTCTAGCGGCCGGCTGACGGACTGCTGCGGCAGAGGGCAGCGCGGGCATGCGCGCGGGCATTACCTTGTACATGCAAAAATATTATTTTACTTGATTACCTGGTAGTTTATTTTGATTTTAATATTTCCTCATATTGCTTGACAAAAGCATTATACAAGCCTCGGCCGGAACAGGGATTGCTGGACTCATTTTACCCGGCCGTTTACCCCAAAGCTCGTCCAGCAATCCCTTACTTCACAGCCTTTGCAGTAATGTACTAATATTTTGATGGTGAATTATAATAATGAATGATCTCAATTGGGAAATCTTTTTGTATTTTTTTCCATTTTTTTTTTATTATTATACCAATTCTGGTGTAAGGGTGGGCACGCGACCCGGAGTGTCGAGGTTCCGGGTTCGATTCCCGGGGTTGGTGTTTTTCTAGTTTTTTTCTGTGTATTCATGTTTCGGTGAAGTGAGTTTATTCGGTGTTTATTCGGAGTTTATTCGGTGAGTTTATTAAAAATATAATAATGAACCCTATTTACTTTCCACTACTGTTATGCACAGGCCTCCTTTCAGACTGAGAGGGTTTGTGGGCCCAGTGCGGACTAAAAATTTGACACACCATTGAAGCGCCTCCTACTATGTGCAGCTTTCCTTTCGCATTTTTAATTTTGCATATGATTTTTTGTTTCAGATTGAATGTTCAACTATCAAGATATCAGGAGAAGCTGCGAGCCAACATTCAGAACATAGCGTCAGAAACAGACAAACACACGAATGAGCCTTTTGATTTAGATTCGCTTGTCACCACTAGTCTAGGATATAAGAAACCAGGTACGAAGACGGGGTACGAAAACTACTGATACAGGACCATAAAACCAAGAGGACTGCCAGTGTCTATACGATGTCGCATTCCTTCGAAATAATAAGCCTGCTGTAGCTAGTTTTACTACAGAGGGATCTCTGTACCATTCATTTGGTATGACATTTAGACCTCTGGCTAACACAATAGCGCCATCAAAATTCGTTTTTTCTTTCAGTTCATAGATGGCGCTATTGTGTTAGCCAGAGGTCCAAGTGTCATACAAAATTAATCGTACAGAGACCTCTCTATAGTGACACTAGCTACAGCAGGCTCATTATTTTACAGGAATGCGACATTGTATAGCCATTGGCAGTCCTCTTGGTTTTATCGTCCTTGATGATTAGCTTTTAACATGGACGAATGGGACGAATAAATCAAGAGAACTGCGAACGTCTATACAATACAATACAATACAAGAACTCTTTATTGAACACCACATAACATACAAAACAGAAAGGTACAAAGAAAATAACTATGTCTACTAATACTAAAAGTCACCGCTAAGCAGCAGTGCTTGCACTGTTGTGTTCCGGTGTGGAGAGTAAGACAGCCGGTGTAATTACGGGCACACTAGGCATTTCATCTTAGCTCTCTGGGTTGGCAACGCATCTGCAAACCCTCCGGGGTGATCACTTACCATTAGGTGACCCACTTGCTCGTTTGCCTTCCTCGTTGTATTAAAAATAAAGCTAGTTCGTTATTTTAAAGCAGTGTTTTTCAAACTTTTTTGTGTCATGGCCCTTAAATGAATATCAAAATTCACGACCCCCCCCCCCCAACCCCCCCCCCCCCCAACCCCGTTTGTGCGAATAACCTTAGATAGAACCCAACAAGTATTTTCGTTAATGGTTGATTTAAAAGCAAAGAAAATGAATAGATTGAATTTGGAGAATGACTGAAACAAGCCCATTCTTCGCACTTAATGGTAGACTCAAAAAAATGACGTGTAAAAGAGCATTCAACTGCTTATTTGCTGAATAAAATTTTGAATTTGAATTGAATTGAATTGAATTAATCAAAAAAAAATTACGTATCTAAGAATGGTTGCTGTTTTATTAAAATGTCCTTGAAAAAATCGTCATTCCATGTAGTCGCGAGACTTTCGAAGCTGATCCTCGCGACCCCCCTGTATAAGTACCGCGACCCACACTTTGGAAAACACTGTTTTAAAGGAGATCGACATTATATGACATTGGCGGGCCGCTGGATCTATTTGTACATGCTCTTTGGGCCCAGAACACCAAAATGTAACGAAAATATATTTTTTTTCTGTTTTTCAGAAGTCAATACAGATGATGGGCAATCGAAGAGTGGGACAGAAGATCAACCGCAAACGGCGAGGGTCGTAGACCTTTCCGGCTTACTCAGTGCGCAGGCTTTAGGTACATTTTGACAGGGGAAGGCTTTTCTCACTTTAACTACAGCACGAAATACTATTACCTACCAAGATCACACTTGAGTATCTTTTTGTATTTTTTCTCTATTTTTTTTTAATTGTACGGTTATCCCGTTAATGTCAATGAATGTCAAGGATTTGAGTTCTATTCCCGGGGTGAGCAAAATTTTTCTGTTTTTTTTTTTCTGTATAAGTTGTAAGTATTCAAGTTTCAGTGAGAATTTAAAAATATTAATTATTTTCCGTGTCACGTGCGGTTACCGTTACACCAAAAGTTAGCAATGACAAAAATGTTGAATTTTTCCATGTGCTCAAATGTCAGTTTGTTTATCGCTTTATGGTGTGACTATTTACCCAATCATCAAGGATGATTGAATCAACTAGCAGAGGTCTATGTGCCAATCAATCAATCATTTATTTCCAAGAATATTGTACAATATAAGTTAGTAAATGTGTTAGTTCAGCATATTCTGCCAGCATTGGCGTAGAAATATTTGAGAGTACAGTATGAGATCCACCAATGAGAGACAAGCTACTGGCCTATGATTGGTGGAAATTGACAGATAGATCTCACTCATTAATGGTGTCAATTGTCCCATGTTTTTTTTTCTAACAAATTATTTTTTATTTTAATACGAGAATGTTTTTACTCAGTCGAGGATTTTTTTGATTATTATGGAAGCTGACATTTGATTTAGTTATTTATATTATAGTAGTATCAAGTGTGAAATCAGAATTGTATTTGACATCTAATTAGTAATGTTTTTCTCCTTTTTTTTGCATGCATGTGAAATGAGTGAATTTTCATTAAGTAAACCACCATCCTTTGTCCACGTTTTTAGTAAAAGTAACTTAATCTCAGTAGGAGTATCTTTTTGTATTTTTTCTCCCATTTTTTTTATTTTTACGGTTTTCCGTATGAATTGATTGCTTTAGTGCGCCATCTCGTTGAGCCTGGGTAAACTGATAAGTTTCGAAAGGGTGCGTTGTTTTCGGTTTACGAAGTAATCGCATAGATGGCGCTAGTCACTGCAAAAAGTGATAAAAACAAGCTAAGATTTGAATACATGGAAAAAATTCAGCCTTTCCTCTATGCCCAGCCGTGGTGTAGGGGAAAAGCCCGGAGTGTCGAGGATCCGGGTTCGATTCCCGGGGTTGGCATTTTTCTGGTTTTTTTCTGTGTGTTCATGTTTCAGTGAGTTTATAAAAAATATATAAAAGTAACGTATTTGAATTTATCCCCGGCAGCGCCCCTTTTCGACGCGTACCAAGAGAACCTACAAGAAAAAGACAGTCTCATACTAGATTACGAGAAACAGTTCGAGAAAACAAACGAAAAGTCAAAACAGATCGTCGAACAAAACAAAGGTTTGCTCGATAAAGTGAACAGTTTAGAACAAGAGGTCGCGCAGGTGAGACAGAGCTATAAGAAGCTCGTGGTCGAGAAGGAGACGGCTGATATTGAGAGAGCTACGTTGTTGGAGAGGGCTGAGAGGGCGGAGTCTAAATTGAAGGAGGTCTACGAGTTGTATGAAGATAAAAGTAAGTGTATTTTTGAGATGTTGACTTTGACATTCCATAGTTTTACATTCGATTTACCATAAAATGTCACATTGTTATCGATTACTAATCGACGCCTTGTCACTAGCTGTCAGTTTTGATTTGTCATCATTTAATTACGGGCACAAGAGGCATTTCATCTTAGCTCTCTAGGCTGGCAACGCATCTGCAAACCCAAGGGGTTGCGGGTGTCTATGGGCAGTGGTGATCACTTACCATCAGGTGACTCACTTGCTCGTTTGCATTCCTTCTCGTATGTAAAAAAATCATGAACATGTGTTTCTATTTCATAAATTGTTTTTTAACAAAATACTCATTTATCCATTATTATATTTTTAAATACTGAAACACAGTGAACGCATATAAAACACGGAAGCATTCCTGTCACTTTAAAATGACCCCACGAAAACTATACCGCGGTGGGTGGGGCTTGCAAACTGTACCGGCGCGCCGATCAGTTAGGTTGCGCGAGTCCGCAATGGCGGACGCTGTTTTGACAGTTTATTTTAATCATCAAAAATAAGATTTATGTTTTAAAATGCCTTCATGTGTGATGAAGTTGTGCAAAAATCACACGGATCACTATCCCAAGGCACCCAAGGGTAGTGGAATCACTTTTCACATGTAAGTACACTATTACTTGAAAATTCAAAAATCTTTTTGCTTACCACAGGGATGTCGTTATGCATAATGTAGCAGCTCATTTTACTAATTATTAATTACCTGTTGGACTATATATTTATTAAGATACAGATTTGGATTTCAGGCGAAAGCGAGTGGAAATTCGGAACGTTGTCCAAACCCAGGCTCGCGGGAAACTACGTAATTCAAATGCCCGCCAACGCGTTAATTAGCCAGCCAGCTAATAGCGCGACGCGGCGATGGTCGGCCACACTGCTTCCACCTTCAACAAGTAGTGGACTTAAAAAATATGGCCCAGCTAGAAAATCTATTGCCAGCCTTGTTTTATAGTGTTGTGCGCCTGAGGCGAGGGTTGACTACCTATGTTATCATATTTAACCATATTCAAAATTGGTTTACTCATGTTATACTGTTAGCTTTCTTAAAATTAATGGGATAACTGTATAACAATTTGTATTCAATTTAATGTAAGTACCTACTCATTTGTTATTAATAAATAAATGCGATGTGTTGTCTTCGCTTCATGCTGCCCGCCATTCTGAATGCAGAGAGAGAGGAGGAGGCAGAGAGGGAGACTGTGGCGGGAAAACGAAGAGGAGCGAGAGAGAAGGAAGCCGGTACGGTTTTTGGAGGGAAACGTTATATAAAAGCTTAAGGATTTTTCAGCGTGAATGTATTTTAACGTAATATTATGGAATTATTTAAGTTACGGAGTTATTTGAATTGACTAACATAGTTATATAAGGTATAATTAGTAACCACCTTTTGTTCGCAATAAATGAATTATTATTATATTATTATTAAAAACTTGTAATGCAATATTAGAAGGACGACAAATAAACAAATTGTAATAGCAATACATAGTTTTATTGGGTTTACGTAAGTAAAAGTAAAATCTTACAATGCTCTAAATTTGCTAAATATGATATATTATAATTATTAGGATAGTGCAAGAATATTTTTTTATGACTGGTCCCCTCATGCATAACGTTGTCCACGCATCTGACCACATCTGACAGACATTGACATCGCAGCAGACGCGCGAACCAATAATGGCCGTAATCTGTCATGCCGAGAACCAATCACATTGGGCTAGTGCGCATTGCCGGACGCTGACAAACGCTACTGGCCTTCTGGTCAAATCTTTGAGTATTTATAAAATGGCGTAACTAGCAAAGCACATCCTAATAGCAACCTAGATCGGTGCGTATTAACTTAATTTTTGAATGCATGGATAGTTTAGTGTATGGTTACTTTGCTGTTGTGTGTGTACTTCATCTTTGTGCGAGTTTTGGCTCTGCTAGTGAACGACGCGTTGTATGGAAAGACTGCTTCCATGTTTTATATGCGTTCACTGCTGAAACATGAATACACGGAAAAAAACAGAAAAATATAGCTGACCCCGGGAATCGAACCCATGCAGATCCTTGACATTCCGTGTCATGTGCCTTTCCCGTTACACCAAAGTTAGCAGTAGCTCATGACACGGAATGTTGAGGATTCGGGTTCGATTCCCGGAGTTTGCTCGGTTTTTCCGGTTTTTTCTGCGTATTCATGTTTAAGTAAGTAAAAAATAAAAAAACTTGAGAAAAAATACACAAAGATACTGCAGTGGGATCATAACCTATTTATTCTCCAGTGGCAGCAATGATGCGCGACTACGAGACCGTTCATCGAGAATACTTCGGCCTGAAGACCGCTCTAGAAGCTTCCGAAGGCAAGATGGCGCAGTTGAACGTTCTGCGCACGCGCACCGTGCCCGCCGACCTGCACGAGCGGCGGCTGCAGCACTGCTCGAGGTGCGTTAGATTGATCGGTTCATCGAATTGCGGTTGGTCGAGGAGAGCGTTCGCCGAATTTTCGCTTCGCAGAATTAGATTTTTGCTGACGAGTCTTCTGAATTACGACCAATTCTTTATGTTTTATTTTATTTTCCTATTACGTTTCTGGAAGATTAAGCAGGTGACATGAGCTCAGATTGCCTCCCCCCCCCCTGTATTGCCTAACGCGCTCGGCTTTGCTTTGGCATCCGCCATCTTTTTCTGTCAAACGGCTCAAAATTGAGGAAGAAAGAGATGGCGAATGCCTAAGCGAAGCCGAGCGCGTTAAACAATGAAGCCACAGGTTCCATTGAGGACTATCGCGAGTAAAGAATTCTCTAGGATCGCTAATGGTTTAATTAGTTAATGTCAAAACGGTTTGATCGGATCAATATGGCTATTTGACAGCTCGCTTCTCCTATACTATGTCGAAAATGTAAGTTTTAATTTTCCCAACAATGGCTAAAATGGATTAAGATGAATATTAATGAATACTTCATGAGACCTAACTTTTGTTTCATGTAATGTTATTTCTTAGTAACGTTCACTAATAATCGCGCACATTTCACGAGGCGACGACCTTGAGGCAAATGTAACCAATGTAACCAAAGTAATCGATGTAACTTTTGAAGTGTTTGTAAGAAGTGTAGGCACGGACGCCACTGTAAACTCTGACGACGATGTAATTTGGAATTAGTATAAAAGGAGCGATCAGGAGAATCGTGGATCTCTTTTTATTTGAACTCGGGTTCGAAGAGGTTCTCTCGGGGTTGATTTGGTAGTGTTGTAATTTTGTTGGAGGTTTTAATTAATTTTAGTGTTAATTATAATGGGATATTGATGTGTGAATTTCCAGCTTTGTGTATTTTAGTGCTAAAATAGTGGGTGCTGAGATATTCATTGATGGAGAGTTGCATATTGATTTATATTTGTGTTTAAGATTTAGATTTAGATTTATTTATTTACTCAACATTAAAATTACATTATATAAATACTACATGTCAAAAATATAAGAATTTCTGTTGAGATCGTCAATAAATGAAATAAACAAACGAAAATAATAAGTCATAAAACAATGAATAATAATACAATGGCAAAATAGTTTCGTCCTCAGAAGAGAGTTGTCAAGGCAAAAAAAAAAATATTAAAATAATGTTATAAAAACACTACACCACAAAAACCATAAGTGATAATTAATAGTGGGGATTAGTGGCAGTTTGTGATCTTTAATACTAAATTCTTCTGTGCTTATTTTATAATTATTTAAATGGTAAAATTGTAGTAATTAAGGGGTAATTGAGAACCTGGACGAATTTCGGTTAGTGTAACCGATTTCTGGGAAGAGAGAACCGGGTCACCTTTGCGGTGTTAACTGACAGGTTTGCTCTCCCTAGGAACGCTCTTAACGTAGAGTACGCTGATGGAGTGAGGCGGGGTCTTGTATTTTACTTCAAGAGACAGACCTAAAATTCTCCCTGGGTGGTGAAGAATTTGGAGTGCCATTCCGGCGTTCTAAATTAATCATCATTTAGACCTCTTTATCTATATATACATTTACATATTCACATTCGTATTCGTCACACTTGTATATGTCTTTCCCCATCCTCTGTGACATATCTAGTGAACACACGGGTTTTAGGGAGAAGGTAGTCGGGTTTACCCTCCCAACGTAGAATTCATATTAAAATAGGCTCTCTCACTGCACTTCGAGAGAGAACCCGCGAGGAATTTAAATATGGAATACGGATTCCTAGTTTGCAAGTTTCGTTTAGAATAGTTGGTTAGTTTATATGTCAGGATAGAATATGTAGGTATGGAGTTTGTATTCATATTCATATTCATTTATTCTTCGCAACCATGATATTACAAGATGACAGATACTTACATAATATAGTGCTACATGGACCCTGTTAGGGCAAAGCAACTACTTAACCTATACTTAACCTAGAATATTTTATTTTATTCGCAATCATTACAATACCTACAATAAAATAAATTACAACAATATGTCAAACCTGGTAATGTCACTGTTATGTCATTACAGAATTATCATATCACTATTGAATTACAGAACTACGAGGGGCGGCTGAAAAGTAATCTACCTAACAATGAAACAAAAGACTGACGTGGCTATTTTTTTTTTTCTATATAGTCCCCTGCTAGTAAAATGCACTTATTAAATTTTTCAAATATTGAATTTAAACCATTAAAAAAAATTCTTTCGGTTTGTCGTCAAAAAAGTCAGTAACCGCAGCTTTCATTTCGTCATCGGTCATAAACCTTCGTCCCCTGAGGTCTTTCTTGAGAAGTCTAAACAGAAAATAGTCACAGGGGGCTAAATCTGGACTATAAGGGGGGTGGTCAATGGTTTCGAAGCCATTGTCTTTAATTGCTAGCTTCGTTGTGCGGGCGGTATGCACTGGTGCGTTATCGTGCAAAATCAGAATTCCTTTGCTTAGTATACCTCGCCGTTTTTTTTTATTGTCTCTCTTAGTTGATATAGTAAGTTTGAGTAATAATTAGCATTCATTGTAGTTTTCTTCGGTAAATAATCTATGAGCAAAATCCCTTCTGTGTCCCAAAAGATTGTAGCCATAAGTTTACCTGCCGATAGACAGACCTTGAATTTCGGAGGCGGCTTCTCATCCTTAAATTTCCACTGTAACGACTCTTGCTTACTTTCCGGGTCCCATTGTCGAATCCAAGTCTCATCACATGTTACAATTCTAGAAATTATTCCTTCCTCTTTCCCTCGACTCATGTCCAAAAACTCTTCGCAACATTTGACACGCCTCTCCATGTCAAATGCAGTCAACATTCTGGGGACCCAACGTGCACTAACCTTGGACATGTTCAAATGCTCATGAATTATTTCATTGACTCGCTCTTTACTGACGCCCACATCTCTAGCTATCTCCCACTGCTTCACTCGTCGGTCCTCTAATATATTTTTTTCACCCTGGCTACATTTTCATCGGTGACGGCCGAAACTGGTCTTCCGCTACGAGGATCATCTTCCAGGCTCTCACGACCTAACTTAAACTGCTTTGACCAAAACTTTATAACAAATTCGGAAGAACGCGAACTGCCAAACACACTAACATACGCTGTCTGATCTCCGAAGGCGTATTCCCTGCTTTAGTCAAAAACTTAATCACCGCACGCTGCTCGATTTTATCCATTTTCACTTTTTTTACCGACATGTTTGAAACAATTGTAGGAGACAAATAAACGTGATGCAATAAACAAATGAATGTAATACATTTTGAAAATAGAATAACAAACGAATATAAATCCATACCAGCCAGCATTATTTTTGTATATATTTCTGACCAAGGAGATTACTTATCAGCCGCCCCTCGTATGGCGTCATCATTTTCAGTGATCAACTGCCTCCTTTTATTAGTTTTTGTTAAATCAAAAATCTTTTCAATTGCAGTAATAAGTGAGGCATCGGTTTTATACGAGTATTTTCGGAAGCTTGATAAGTGTGAATGTAAAATGATTTACTTTGACATCAGTCAACAACTCTATTATAGGCCCGTAGCTTGTCTCTCATTGGTGGAGGATGACATGTGGACCTCACTCCACACTAGCGATCCTATTGTTATATATAGTTTGTATTGCGACTAATAATTAAAAAAAAAACACTGGCTTCATAAGATGAGCTCGCAGCGTTAACACTCTCGATAGCTCTCTTTTCGACGACTGTCCTTTTTTTGATCCATGAAGGCAGTAGCTACGAGTATTTCATCTTTTAAAAAGTATAATTTAGTCCTAATTAGCTGGGATATTGTACAGGCTGCTAGAAGAGTTGAAGCATCAATACAGTATGGAAAACGAGCGGAAGGCCGAGCAGATTGCCAAGTTGCAGCAACAGTTGCGCGGCTCGGAGGAGCGTTGCAGCAACGCGGCGCGCGCACTCGAAACCAGCAAGGAGGAACTGGGTGTTGCGCTCAAGAATGTTCGGTGAGTTAAGTTAATAGTTTATTTTTAACCCCCTACGAAGAAGAGGGGTGTCATAAGTTTGACCTGTGACGTCATAGCTCTCAAACGGATCGACCGAATTCGGTGCGGTTTTTTTTTGATCGAGATGGTTCTTAGCTAAGTTTCTTTAAATTTGGTTCTTCTGTTTTTGAGATATTTGAGGCAGCCCCCCCCCTCCTCCTTTGCGCCGATGTAAGTAACCGTTAGGTATAAAACCGTAACATAAATACAGACGGCGGTACTCCTGCGCACGGCTCGGATAGTCAAGACGTTCCTCTCTCTGTCGCCCTGACCGCCGGTAGCTTAGGCCCCGCCTCGCTGCCGGCGGCACCCTAGTCAGGAGGTTCCTCTCTCTGTCGCCCTGACCGCCGGTAGCTTAGGGCCCGCCTCGCTGCCGGCGGCACCCTAGTCAGGAGGTTCCTCTCTCTGTCGCCCTGACCGCCGGTAGCTTAGGGCCCGCCTCGCTGCCGGCGGCACCCTAGTCAGGAGGTTCCTCTCTCTGTCGCCCTGACCGCCGGTAGCTTAGGGCCCGCCTCGCTGCCGGCGGCACCCTAGTCAGGAGGTTCCTCTCTCTGTCGCCCTGACCGCCGGTAGCTTAGGGCCCGCCTCGCTGCCGGCGGCACCCTAGTCAGGAGGTTCCTCTCTCTGTCGCCCTGACCGCCGGTAGCTTAGGGCCCGCCTCGCTGCCGGCGGCACCCTAGTCAGGAGGTTCCTCTCTCTGTCGCCCTGACCGCCGGTAGCTTAGGGCCCGCCTCGCTGCCGGCGGCACCCTAGTCAGGAGGTTCCTCTCTCTGTCGCCCTGACCGCCGGTAGCTTAGGGCCCGCCTCGCTGCCGGCGGCACCCTAGTCAGGAGGTTCCTCTCTCTGTCGCCCTGACCGCCGGTAGCTTAGGGCCCGCCTCGCTGCCGGCGGCACCCTAGTCAGGAGGTTCCTCTCTCTGTCGCCCTGACCGCCGGTAGCTTAGGGCCCGCCTCTCTGCCGGCGGCACCCTAGTCAGGAGGTTCCTCTCTCTGTCGCCCTGACCGCCGGTAGCTTAGGGCCCGCCTCGCTGCCGGCGGCACCCTTGTCAGGAGGTTCCTCTCTCTGTCGCCCTGACCGCCGGTAGCTTAGGGCCCGCCTCTCTGCCGGCGGCACCCTAGTCAGGAGGTTCCTCTCTCTGTCGCCCTGACCGCCGGTAGCTTAGGGCCCGCCTCTCTGCCGGCGGCACCCTAGGACAGGTTTTTATAATGTTTTTAGATTTTGTATTAATATTGTTTTATTACTTTTTATATGACTATTAGCTGTTGTCCGCGACTTATCCGCGTAGTTTTCGGTTATCGCTATCCCGTGGGAACTATACAATTTTCCCGAATAAAAAGTAGCCTACGTTATTCCTCAATATTCAAACTATCTTCTTAACAACTTATCTAGATTGGTGCAGCGGTTTTCCCGTGAAGAGGTAACAAACAGACAGACAGAGAGACAGAGTTACTTTCGCATTTATAATATTAGTTAGGATTAGGATTGTAAAAACCTAACCTAAGATCAAAATAAATATAAAGAGATAAATAATTAAATCTCAATGTTATTTAATTGTTGCTTGCGGCTACTTGTTTTCAAAAGGCGTTTTTTCATAAAAAGACGTCAAGATTGGTTCCTTCTTTTTAATGCTAAAAAAACGAAGTACTTATAGGTTTAGGTGAGCTCCCCATAAATCAATATCCTGTACTTAATATGTCTAATGCATCAATAATGTTTAATAACTTGTAACAGACTGTATCGCAAAGCGGCGGTGATATTTCGTCAGCGTATGCGCGCGGCGGCGGCGCGAGCGCAGCGAGTGCGGCGCAGCGCGAGGAACCAAAATGCTGAACCACTCAAGAGGGCGTTGGATACGCTTGATAGAATCAAGAAGGAGATCAAGGTATACTTTAAATACTCACTGAAACAAGTTTTTCTTTGCCCCGTTATGCTAAATTGAATTTTGTTTGTAGGGGAACAGAATTCAGTTTTAGTATGAGGGGCCAGTTATTGAAGGTGGTCAATTACAGGAAGGTATACTCGGGACTCACAGGAATATAAACATTATCATTACACTCGAGACTTATCCCATTATTTATAAACGTCACTCAAACCTCCATTATTAAACTAGGTTTTGTCTTCTTCTTACTAACGGAAATGTCAATATGACAAAAAAGGACGAACGAACTTTAACGGCATTTTAGTTAAAATAGGTTTATGAATAATAGGCTAAATCACGTAAGATATGTATTATTTGACGACCGAACAGCCTAGTGGTTAGAGACCCTGACTATGAAGCTTGAGGTCCCGGGTTCAAATGCCGGTCGGGGCAGATGTTTGTATGATGAATATGAATGTTTGTTCTCGGGTCTTGGATGTTTAATATGTATATAAGTATGTATTTATCTATATAAGTATGTTTATCCGTTATCTAGTACCCATAGTACAGGCTTTGCCTAGTTTGGGACTAGGTCAATTGGTGTCAAATTGTCCCATGATATTTATTTATTTTTATTTTTATTTAAATACCTCGACGTTTTGGACGCGAAGTCCCTTCGAGACCATGGACGCAACTATCGAGTTATTGAAATAATACATATTTTTACGTGATTACGTCCTGAGTGTCATGATAAAATAGTAGAAAAACCTTTCCCGCGGGTCAGGCAAAAATCAATCTTATGACAATGCCATAAACATTTTGACAGGAGAAAGCTTTTCTCACTTTAACTATACATATTTTTACCACAACTTGGAACCTTTATAAACAGCCCTCTTTCACGTAGGAAGTGAAATCTCGTGCGCATACGTCGCTCGAAGAGTTGGAGCGACGGATCTTGGAGCAGGAGCGACGCGCCGCCTCCGCGCAAGTTGAATACAGGTATATCTATATCTATAAAACAGTACCGTGACTGACTGACTGACTGACTGACTGACTGACTGACTGACTGACTGACAACGCACAGACTAAACCACTGGACCTAGCGACTTGAAATTTGGCAAATCCTTAATCTTTAAATTAAAATATTATTAGAGAATTTACTGGAAAAACTAATGTGAAATCTATTTAAATAAAAATCAGAAGCCAAACGATTAATTACATGTATTGATAACTATTGATAAAAACCGGCCAAGTGCGAGTCGGAATCGCGCACGAGGGTTCCGTAGTAAGATTTTAACGCTTTTCCCCAGTGTTTTAAGAAGTCTAGTGTTAGCAGAGCCCTGCTCTTAAACAAAATGTACGCAGTGTGGGGTCAACTTATATTGTTCTGCGAAATCTAAACACAGACATAAAAATTTAAGATTTTGAGACTTTTCCGAGTGGTTGTGCTATAAGAGCTACCTTCATACCAAATTTCAAGTTTCTAGGACAACTGGAAGTACCCTTTCGGTTTTTGGAAATCGGCAATTTGTATGGAAATGGCCTTTTTAATGACTGTATCTTTTGATTGCGTTGACTTAGAAGGTTGTTTTTTTCACAGATTCAAGGAACCGCAGGCTTGAGTATTTGATATTAATTTCAGCATGTTACCTCCACGCGTTCTAGAGAAAAAGGGTCTTGCCAGACAGACAGACAGACAGACGGACAACGAAGAGATTCAATAAGGGTTCAGTTTTTTTCCTTTTGAGGAACGGAATCCTAAAAATTAAGTACAAATGGAAGTCGGTACAAAACAAGGTTCGGTGTTAACTAGCGCACGTCTCGGCCAAATGGGCTGTGGTGTCCGGTCCTTGCCGTCTGAGGTAGGGAAGGGTCCCAGGGCTGATGACGTCATGTGAGGCTTCGGGGTCAGCAGTTTGTTAGTTTGTTGCTAACAATATATATTTTTTAACCGACTTCAAAAAAGGAGGAGGTTCTACATTCCACTGTATGTATTTTTTTTTATGTATGTACATCGATTAATCCGTCAATTGTAGACCGATTTTCTAAATTCTTTTTTTATTCGAAAGGATATACTCCTGAGGTGGTCCCATTGTCAGCAAGTCATGATTTGATGATGGGATCCTAGGGAAATCGAGAGCAACCCTCAAATTTTATAGGCACGTATTATGTGTTTCATGTATTTTCTAAGGCTATTCAAGTATCTGCGTCTGGTAGTCATCATCTCAAGTTGATTAGCTGATGATGGAAGGTACAACTCCTTAACGGTTAGGAGTTGGAGGATAATTCTGAAAATGTTAAATCAGTATCCGAAAGGATATACTCCTGAGGTGGTCCCATTGTCAGCAAGTCATGATTTGATGATGGGATCCCAGGGAAATCGAGGGCAACCCTCAAATTTTATAGGCACGTATTATGTGTTTCATATATTTTCTAAGGCTATTCAAGTATCTGCGTCTGGTAGTCATCATCTCAAGTTGATTAGCTGATGATGGAAGGTACAACTCCTTAACGGTTGGGAGTTGGAGGATAATTCTGAAAATGTTAAATCAGTATTCGAAAGGATATACTCCTGAGGTGGTCCCATTGTCAGCAAGTCATGATTTGATGATGGGATCCTAGGGAAATCGAGAGCAACCCTCAAATTTTATAGGCACGTATTATGTGTTTCATATATTTTCTAAGGCTATTCAAGTATCTGCGTCTGGTAGTCATCATCTCAAGTTGATTAGCTGATGATGGAAGGTACAACTCCTTAACGGTTAGGAGTTGGAGGATAATTCTGAAAATGTTAAATCAGTATCCGAAAGGATATACTCCTGAGGTGGTCCCATTGTCAGCAAGTCATGATTTGATGATGGGATCCCAGGGAAATCGAGGGCAACCCTCAAATTTTATAGGCACGTATTATGTGTTTCATATATTTTCTAAGGCTATTCAAGTATCTGCGTCTGGTAGTCATCATCTCAAGTTGATTAGCTGATGATGGAAGGTACAACTCCTTAACGGTTGGGAGTTGGAGGATAATTCTGAAAATGTTAAATCAGTATTCGAAAGGATATACTCCTGAGGTGGTCCCATTGTCAGCAAGTCATGATTTGATGATGGGATCCCAGGGAAATCGAGGGCAACCCTCAAATTTTATAGGCACGTATTATGTGTTTCATATATTTTCTAAGGCTATTCAAGTATCTGCGTCTGGTAGTCATCATCTCAAGTTGATTAGCTGATGATGGAAGGTACAACTCGTTAACGGTTAGGAGTTGGAGGATAATTCTGAAAATGTTAAATCAGTATTCGAAAGGATATACTCCTGAGGTGGTCCCATTGTCAGCAAGTCATGATTTGATGATGGGATCCCAGGGAAATTGAGGGCAACCCTCAAACTTTATAGGCACGTATTATGTGTTTTTACGCGATTGAGTCCTTATCATGGTAATGTGACACGACTTTGTTGTGGATGGATGTTTGTTGTCATTGGTTTATCTCAGACGCGAGTTGGAGCGCGCCAACTTGGCGTTGGACCACAAGGAGGGAATCATACGCAGCCTCATCGACAAAGTAGCCGACGTTGAGGAAGTGAGGTGAGTCGTACACATACCATTTTTACGAAAAATAAAATGTCAGATTTTGAGACAACGTTGCTATCGTCGTAAATGTCTTTTATTTGTATTTTGGTTGCCTAGAGATCGCCCATTGCTACTTTGTATTGTCTTTGTACGTTTTTACCCGACTGCCGAAGGAGGGTTATGTTTTTCGTGAGTGTGTATGTATATCTAATTCTTTGGCACGCTCTAAAACCTAAACCGTTTGACGGATTTCAACGTATGAGGTGTCATTGGATTCATCTCAGTTGCGGGAGTGACATAGGGTATATTGTTTCCCTTGATTGCAGTCGGGTTTTCTGTTTTTAATTATGAATTATGAATTGGAGGGCGACGGAGCCCTCTCGGGGTTTGCTCTGCTCCGGGTTTCTCTGCGGGATAGAATCAGAAGTGATGATATCCGTAGTAGAACTAAGGTTACCGACATAGCCCGAAGAATTTAAAACCTTAAGTAAATAATAAATAAATATCATGGGACAAATTGACACCAATTGACCTAGTCCCAAACTAGGCAAAGCCTGTACTATGGGTACTAGACAACGGATAAACATACTTATAAAGATAAATACATATTTGTATACATATTAAACATCCAAGACCCAAGAACAAATATTCGTATTCATCATACAAACATCTGCTCCGACCAGGATTCGAACCCGGGACCTCAAGCTTCATAGTCAGGGTCTCTAACCACTAGGCTTTTCGATCGTCAAAGTTAAGTTGGCGGGGCACATTGCTCGCAGGACTGATGGCCGATGGGGTCAGAAGGTTCTCGAACGGCGTCCACGGACCGGGAGACGAGCTGTCGGTAGGCCTCCAACAAGATGGGGCGACGACCTGGTGAAGATCGCGGGACCGCGGTGGACGCGGAAAGCCTTAGAGCAGGAAAGGAATGGAGATGTTAACGCGCGGCAGAGCCCAATCTCTATAAAATTAAGTCTGACCAAAATGATCAGATCTTGATTGTGTGCGTGTTTTTGGCATTTGTGTGACAGTTTTGTTTTAGTGTGCGTTTGTAGGAACGTAACAAATTTTGACAGGAGCGTAGACGTGTGCTGTGCGTGTGTTCCTCGTCCCCCTCAAAAAGTGGCAGAAAAATTGTAGTGCATAGATAAGCCAAAGGCGCCTCCCGTCTGTCTGCTTTATGCGGAAAGCACAAGACCGGTCTGAGTGGAGAGCTTTGGGGGAGGCATAAGTCCAGCAGTGGAAGTCTTTCGGCTGACATGATGATGATGATGAATTGTTTAGGTTGTTTTCTCTATTGCTTGTTATGTGGTGCTCAATAAAAAGTTTTGTATTGTATTGTGTTGTTCCCAGGCTGAGCCAAACCAACGCTCATCGTCTGCAAGGCATCGTGTCGGACTCGTCACCGGATCGGACCGGATCCGAGGGGCCACGCGACCGGACCGGCAAACCGCCGGGAGCCGGGTACTCGCAGGAGAGGACGAGGAGAGATAGGGATAGAGCCAAGTAATGTAGTTTGTAGTATACTTAAATATCATGGGACAATTGACACCAATGATGGGCTATCGGGAGTCAAAAATCTGCTAGAAGCCTATGTAGAGAAAATATGGTAGTTATACAGTTACGCTTTTAGTAAAGTACAAGGACGATAAAACCAAGAGGACTGCTGTATGTGAATAAATGTTTCTCTCTCTCTCTCTCTCTCAATGGCTATACAATGTCGCGTTCCTGTAAAACAATGACCCTGCTCTAGCTAGTTTCACTATAGTGAGGTCTCTGTACCATTAATTTTGTATGACACTTAGACCTCTGGCTAACACAATAGCGCCATCTATGAACTGAAAGAAAAAACGGATTTCGAGTGCGCTATTGTGTTAGCCAGAGGTCTAAATGTCACACCAAATGAATGGTACAGAGACCCCTCAGTAGTAAAACTAGCTACAGCTGGCTTATTATTTAAAAAGAACGCGGCATCGCATAGACACTGGAAGTTCTCTTGGTTTTATGGTCCTTGGTAAAGTACGAATAAAATCTAGTCAATTAAAGATCTATGAATGATTGTCACGGTAGTTCAATGTTAAAAATTAAAAGACCTGTGTTCATTTATAAATGTAAAGATATTTGGATAGAATCAATTTGTAATATTATAACAAATTAATACTAACTCTTAAAATACACTGCCTCATTTTGATGCCTTTTTTGATTTTTATATTATAGTAATTGTAATAAAAATAATGCGCTCAGCTACAGTAGTAGCTTCCTAATAAGTTACTAGTAAGTAAGAAGATTTTAAAGTATTTTATAAATTTATTAGAGAAATAAAATTTCATTTAAGTTCTATAAATTCGTAGAGCATAAATAAAATCTTTGTTATGATACAATGTCATGATATTCATAAATTTGATCGTTATTAGAATGTACCTAGATTTAAGTTGTTTGTTAAAATAAAGCAGTTTTAATACAACCTTTTCTGCTGACTGTACTTGCAATGTCATCCAATTTACATACCCATACCAAATTTGACGTCAATCGGACCACTAAAAGTGATGAGTCAATTTGCGGTATTTGATTACAGACAAACATACACCGGGACAGGTGAAACTAGATAAAAGCTTAAATATTGTATTGATTCAGGCGTAACTTTGCGGAGGTCCATGTTACAAGTAACGGATTAAATTAATTTGCTTCTCCGCGAAGTAGTGCAGTATAGTCATGCAAAATAGCCTCGTCTGCGCTGAGTATTTATTTTCATGCACTAATTTTCCCGCCCTCCCTCCGCAAATTAAAAATAAAATAATCAACGCAAACGCTACTAAGCCCACAACCAAAACTACCACCACCAGTAAAATAGTACCGGACACGTGTTTCGCCTCTCTCCGAGGCATCCTCAGCGGACGTCGTCGGTGTTGACACCCCGACCGTCAGTCGAAGAGTGAGCTTGTTCAGAACGGCTGGCCGTATTTATACCCTCACTACCCCCATTATTCTTACTTAATGCCATCCGCAACAACGGTGATGACGCAACATTCAACTGTTCATTGACAATTAAACCCCTCCTGTTGTACCTAATTATCTCCATCTGTTCCAAAACACTCAAACGCAATCCTTTTTTGCAAACATGCAGAATATCATAAGAATGTGACTCGGATAACTTATGATTAAATTCTAATAAATGTTTGGCAAAATTGGATCTTTCTGGATGTTTATGCCTAAATGATGAGACATGCTCCTTGTCTCGTGTTGCAAAATTACGACCGGTCTGCCCTACATACACTTTTCCGCAAGTGTCACACGTGAGGCTATAGACACCCGACTTCTTCCCATCCTCCACCCTTTCCTTGCCATTGCAAAGACGAGAGCGTAATGTGTTATTAGTCTTAAAAGCTACATTTACGTCATTGGACTTCAAAATTCTGTAAACCTTTTCTGATAACGGGCCCACATAAGTAATACTTGCTTTATATATATCAATAGATTGAGAAGAAGGTGCGGAATACATTAGGTTGTTAACTAAACGCTTCCGTTTGTTCCGGAGTAAACTATCAACTATTGAAGCCGTTCTGAACAAGCTCACTCTTCGACTGACGGTCGGGGTGTCAACACCGACGACGTCCGCTGAGGATGCCTCGGAGAGAGGCGAAACACGTGTCCGGTACTATTTTACTGGTGGTGGTAGTTTTGGTTGTGGGCTTAGTAGCGTTTGCGTTGATTATTTTATTTTTAATTTGCGGAGGGAGGGCGGGAAAATTAGTGCATGAAAATAAATACTCAGCGCAGACGAGGCTATTTTGCATGACTATACTGCACTACTTCGCGGAGGAGCAAATTAATTTAATCTGTTACTTGTAGATAAAAGCTTGTAACAATTAATGTGAATAAATGTATGCCTACTACATCTGGTTTAATTTTTCAGTTCCCGATTATAACTGACTTACTGACATAGAGACGTGTAATTAACTTTTTTATTGTGTAAGCTACCTAACCAATTTAATCCTAGCTATTGGTTTGACTAAGGATTTGGATAAAAAAAACCGGTTTGGGGAAAAAGGCTACGAGGATTTTGCGTGGGATAAAATTAACCGCTATGAAAACTTTGCTTGGTAAAATAATAAAATGGAAAAAATCATGTAAGGAATAAATACGTCGGGTGTAAATTAAGAATAGGAAAAACGCGACTGGAAATTACAGGTAAATAATGATTTTGGGAAAAGTTCTAACCCTTCACGGGCCGCGCTGTTCCAAACATACAAATTTTCTCGAGATCGCTCCACTCTATTACGTTACGTAGCATTCGAATACTCGTGCTTGGGCATCTGTAGTATTAATATACGATCTCAAAACTTAAGGAATAGAGATGTTAACGCGCGATTTCCCTTCTGCCAAAACTCACGGGCGTAGCCAGGTTTTAGTTTCGGGAGGGGGGGGGGGGGGGGTCAAGGAATAGTTATTTGTTATACAAGGGTGCAAAGTTGTATTTTACCCGCGAGTGTGGAATTGAAACACAAGCAAGCGAAAGGATTCTATAGTTGAACCACGAGCGAAGCAAGTGTTTCTAAAATAGAATCCTGAGCGTAGCGAGTGTTTCAACACACGAGAAGTAAAATACATTTGCACCCGTGCGTAACAGAAAACTTTTCACCTCACTGCAGCGAGGAAAGCGCGACGTCCAAGACGTGCCAGAACTCTAACATTAAGTCTGACTAAAATGGTCACGGTCTGTTAACTGCGTGCGTGTTTTTGGCATTTGTGTGACAGTTTTGTTTTAGTGTGTTTGTAGGAACGTATCGAATTTTGACATGAGCGCAGACGTGTGCTGTACGTTTTCCTCGTCCCCTGAAAAAGTGGCAGAAACATTGTAGTGCATAGATAAGCCAAAGGCGCCTCCCGTCTGTCTGCTTTATGTCTCAAAACATCGTTTCATTTCGTTCCACGATATTGTGACGTTTCTGACGTCACACCTGCATGCAGACACCTTTCAGCAAGGATGATAAAACCAAGAGGACTGCCAATGGCTATATAATGTCGCGTTCCTGTAAAATCATGAGCCTGCTGTAGCTAGTTTCACTATAGAGAGGTCTCTGTACCATTAATTTTGTATGACACTTTGACCTCTGGCTAACACAATAGCGCCATCTATCAACTAAAAAAAGCGACTTTAGATGGCGCTATTGTGTTAGCCAGAGGTCTAAATGTTATACCAAATGAATGGTAAAGGGACCCCTCCGTAGTAAAACTAGCTACAGCAGGCTTACTATTTCAAAGGAACGCGACATCGTATATACACTGGCAGTCCTCTTGGTTTTATAGTCCTTGCCTTTCAGTTATCTAACAAATGATACCAACTCTCCTTGGGCCTGCATGCTATTGAAAATCGCTATTTGTTACTGAGAAAATACACATCATTTAGTTGAGTTGTGTTGTATTTACTGATTGAAACTGGCAATCAGTTGATTTATCACATTATTTTTACTCAAGTTCACACAATTACAAAAATGTTGAACACCCGTTAAGAAGTGAAGTGATTTTCTGTGAGTCGTTGCCAGTTAATATATCCTTAATTAAGTTTTTGAAGTTTTAATACCATGTAAAGACTCCTAGTCGAAAATATTAGCAAGCAATGAAGCGCAAATTTTACTACGGCGTAGAAAAAAAAGCAAAAGTGTGATGGCTTCTAAAGTTTTTCAGATAATTTCGTGTTTGTCGAATGTTTTCTTTTAATATTTACAGGCTTTTTTTGGTGACTGTACCTTCTGTTTAGCGTACTTGTGTAGTCGTTACGTTTCCATACCAAATTTCGAATCAAACCGACCACTTTTTTTACACGACAAGGAAGGCAAACAACCAAGTGGGTCGCCTGATGGTAAGTGATCACCACTGCTCATAGACACCCACAACCCCGGGGGGTTTGCAGATGCGTTGCCAACCTAGAGAGCTAAGATGAAATGCCCGTAATTACACCGGCTGTCACTCTCTCTCTTAGTCAAAAATATTTTACAACGTAGAAAAAATAGTGGAAAAGTGTGATGGGTCCAACAATTCTTCAGATAGGTACTCGTAAACCGTAATTTCGACTTGGTCGAATAAGTTTTCTTTTAATACACATATTTACAGGCTTTATTTGGTGATTGTGCCTTTTGTTGAGTGTGCTCGTGAAATCCAAATTACATTTCCATACCAAATCTCAAGTCGACTTCCACCACTGGAAGTGACTTACATTTTATTTGCAAGACTTTTTTTTTCAAAGTCAAAGTCAAAGTGATTTTATTGTAAACATATGTATAACTGGCTGATAATGAAGGCAAACCATCTGTCAGTGGTGAACGAGTAATGGAAATTGAAATAAAAAAAACTGCAATGAAAAGTTGGCAGTTACGATGCAGTCGGAACTTAGGGATTTTTTAATCTTATATTATGCGCTATAAGGCTTGACTCCCCGAGGACACAAGTCAGGGGTGTAATGGGCCCAGCTCATCAAAATTGCACCTTAATATAGGTGCAATCGCCTATAAAAATGTACCACAACAACATGCCAATTGTAATGAACAGGTTACATTTTGGCCACTTTCCATTATCTTTTCCTATGTTTTCGACGAGCGGAAAATCGCTTATCAAAGGTTTATGCGGCGATTAGTGCCGCTATGCTGTTGGTCTTTATCAGTTCATGTGTTAATTACTTTGAATTAATCGTGTCTAGGAGTCGTGAGAACACGTTTGTCACGAGAATATAGCTATTCAGGTAAGTAAATAATAAATATAGCAGAAAATTAAATTGTTTCTGTAGTAAATTTACCATTTAGCCGTACCGGGCTCTTTCATTCTGTGCCCTAAGCACGACTTTTCGAATCCTGCGTTACGTTACGGTTATCGTATCGAGATCGAGAAATCTCATATTAAATTTTAGTTCCAAATACGCTCACGGGCGGGCGCTGTTCCAAACGTCATACAAACTCGTTTTATTTTACTATTCGATTTTACGTGACGCAGGATTCGACAAGTCGTGCTTAGGGCACAATTCTATTCCCTTTCAAATACGACCCTTGCTACGCAGAAATAAGACAGTGTCATTTTTTTTTAAGTCCAAGTGGCTATTCTTAAAAATATATGAAGGTAAAAGAACATTGTACCTGAGCTTGTCGTGATGATGACACTTATTTATGATTTAATCAGGTAACTGGGTAAATAGATCAATTTGTTTGTGGCTGTGGTTGGTTGATTAGTTTTTAATCATCTAATTGATCCAATTTTAGCCGATGCTTTTGGTAGAGCAAAAATGTAATAAAATAAATAAAAATAAAATAAATAAATATCATGGGAACAAATTGACACCAATTGACCTAGTCCCAAACTAGGCAAAGCCTGTACTATGGGTACTAGACAACGGATAAACATACTTACATAGATAAATACTTACTTAAATACATATTAAACATCCAAGACCCGAGATCAAATATT
Source organism: Clepsis dumicolana (assembly GCA_963691665.1). Taxonomy (NCBI): domain Eukaryota; kingdom Metazoa; phylum Arthropoda; class Insecta; order Lepidoptera; family Tortricidae; genus Clepsis; species Clepsis dumicolana. The sequence goes on from OY829526.1 coordinate 3,450,676, forward strand.
GGTATTCATCATACAAACATCTGCCCCGACTGGGATTCGAACCCGGGACCTCAAGCTTTATAGTCAGGGTCTCGAACCACTAGGCTGTTCGGTCGTATTAGATAAAGGCATCCATTTTTAGGGTTTCCGTAGCCAAAATGGCAAAAAAGGAACCCTTATGTAGTTTCGTCATGTCCACCTGTCCGACTGTCCGCGGCTTAGCTCGAAGACTAGGTCTAGTTTTGACATGACTTTTCTCTGTCGTCAAGGCTTATGCCACAGGTACAGACAAACACACACACGTTTATCTTTAACATCTTACACAGCATTGGGAAACTTTTACTCGTGCAAGAGTAAGTACTTGAGTAGTTTTTGGCCATCAAATCTAATAATTTATTTTGCTAAAACACACGGTAAGTACAACTCATCATGTCAGTGGTAAATAGAATTAGATGAACGCAATGTTCCAAAAACATTGGAGCATGTAATATGTTAGGAAATAAAAGGTTAAATAAAACATCAATTTCATAGCGCGCCATTTCTATTTAAAGTACCGATTGGATCACTATAAAATTGGGTAAAATAAACCAACGTAGGTACATGTTGAAATTAACTAAAAACAATTAGTTTGCTCACCCGCGACCACACAGGTGTCAACACGAGTAAGAAAATTATTTTTTTAATACAACTGCTCAAAAAGTGCTACATTTTGTAGCTACGTTTCATGCGGAAAGTTGTATTTTTCGTACTAGTGCTTTTTACTTTGCCAAGGCGCCGGCTCGGTGGTGGTGGTGGGCCGGCCCGGCCCATCTTTGCAATTTTTTTGCAAATGTATTAAAAAACGCCGTTTGGGCGGAAGTGTCATTTTCACTCGTCCCGAGTGTCGACCGTTCGCCTTGCGGCTCGGGCCTAGACACCTCGGGACTCGTGCATAATGACATACTTTCCGCACTTATATCAAAAAGTACTAGTTTTAAGTACCTAGTAACTAGATATGTAACTAGGTCTAGTTTATGGATATATGGAACTGACCTCCGCAAAGTAACACCTGATTCAATCAATTTTTCATAGCTGAAATATCTATAAATGAAAGGGTGTAGAGCAATTATATTACATAGGTGCAAAAAGAGGTACTTAGATATTATGTTATCAGCACGCAGAAAATGAAGCGCAGAAAAGGCTACGAACTGTCGCCTCTTTGGCCACAATCTCTCTCGAATAAGGTCCAAACTTGCGCGCAAATGTCAAAATGTCCGAAACATGTTTTTCGATTGACTTGTGGCGTATCTTTACTTATAATATCAGATAGATTTGAAACACAATAATCTGTAGATTGCTATCAAATTATCAAATGAAATAATATTGCTATTCATGGAAGAGATAACAGCAATCGGTCAGCGGTCGTTTTCAAATTCATTTTCACTAACAACTTATGAAGAACCAACTACTTGTGCCGTAATAAATATGTATGAAAGTGCCCAAGTACCTAATACTTAATACAATTTTGGACGAAAAATGGTTTAGTCAACTTTTCTTCGCTGGCAAGATTACATGATGTTTTTTTAGAGCCGCTTTTCAGTTTAGAGAACACGCCTTCAAAGAAAAAATAATAGTTAGGTATAGATCAATGATATTATAAGTAAAGATACGTCATATGTCCACAAAACAATCGAAATACATGTTCTGAACATTTTGACGTTTGCGCGCAAGTTTAGACCACATTTGAGAGAGATTGTGGCCAAAGAGGCTACAATTCGTAGCCTTTTCTGCGCTTCATTTTCAGCGTGCTGATGGCATATCTACCTCTATTTTTTGTATGTAAATATCATTGGTATAGGTATATGTACAATGACAATGCAAAGAAAAATTCGTTAAGCAGCTGGACTTGAACCAGCAACCTCGGTAATCCGTACCACGCTCCACCAATTAAGCTATACTTAACGATGGTGTACCTAACGAATTTTTCAATGCCTTGTGTCATATTTTATTTGGAAGATCTCTCCTCAGCGCCATCTATGAGTAGCTTAATCAAGCAGCTCACCCACTACGGAACTTCTACAGTTACGCATTAGTGGCAAGAGATGGAGCTATTTTCTGAATCAATGAAAATAATCGATTTATTGATTATTTTTGTTTTTTTTTTTTTTTTTTATAAAACATTCATAGAATGAAATGAAATGTTTTTTCTTTGCATTGTCATTGTATGTTGAATTTCATTCTATGAATGTTTCATAAAAATAAAAAAAAAACAAAAATAATCAATGAATCGATTATTTTCATAGGTATATGTGATAAAATATAATATGTGTGACATTTTGAGATTGTTACTTTTATGGCAATGAATGTCATTACAGCAATTAGGTAGGTTTATGTATATTGTTGCATCCGGGGCAAATACTCGCCATATAAAGGGACTAAGCTAAATGAAAAATAAATTCGAACCAATAATTTTCACGGTTACTACTTCATTATACCTACCTAATATTAACTTATAATAACACCTAAGTACTTTGATAAGAAAATTGTTGAAATAAAATTTACTTACTACTTCAACATACCTCCGTGCTTATTTCAAACAAGGCAGAAAAACAATTTCCGATATTCGTTTAACCACCGTAACTTGGTACCGGATTTCAAAGAGTCCTATACAATGTAAGGACTCTATTTAATCTGGACAATAACCTAAAAACAATGCTTTTACACAAGTGCCATTAAATTGCCTCTACATACTTAAGCATATATACATAGGTTTCATTATCAATATGTATATCCCGGAGTTTACTTAGTGGTAGTCATAGACTGGAGAAGGTATGTTATTGCGTACCTATTCGCTAAGTTTTAAACAATTGTGTGAATACGGCGATAACTTCGTACAAAAGTTTCGTATTTAAAATTTTAAGTGGTGCAAGTGTGAAACTTCATACATGGACCTCAACAGGTTTTGGATGGGTATGGCCGGTTCCACAGAACGATATCGGGATTGAAGGAAAGAGTGTGACCTTGCATGCCGAAAAGAAGGGATGAGAACCTCATTACATGTTGCAGCTCCAGACCGCTTTCCGCGTGCGGTGCGACGTCAGTTTTCATTATGTCTAATTACTACGTGTGTTTTCAGGAATGGGTCTTGTGGTGGTAACCTTCTTATTCGTGTTGTTGCAATACGTAGTCTCGCAAGACGCTAACTGTGACTTTACCGCAAATGTGAGTATAAACTCAGTAGGTAGGTAACGACAATTAGATGTTTAATTAATGACCAGAAATAGGAATTCACGGGCCAAATTGTATGACAGGTAAAGAGTTCCTATAACGATACGTGTTACGTATACCTAGTAGTCATTTAGGCACCTGAAATGGATTCTTCAGTCAAGACTCAGACGTTTACCTAACGCCCGAAAATTTTAAACAAAGTCTGATCGTTTATTTTAAGATGGTACCGCAACTACACGTGTATATGCGACAAGTTGATTATATAGCGTAGCTAGGGAGGTGGAGGGGGGGGGGGGGGTAGGTTTGCGTAACGGGCGTCAAATAGTATGAGAATAGTTTGTTGTCGATACGTGCCACTGGAGGCGCTGCCAATTTGCCCATAGTAAATCACACCTAAACGCGAACGCGATCGTGATGCTTTCTTTGGCCGTTGTATGCACTTGGCGCTCAGGCTTATTTTACAATATGCCCTAATTACCTCAGGTACAACCAGGCCAGACGTACTACATCTACAGTCCTAATTACCCAAACAACTATACCGGGGCGAGGCAATGCAGGTGGATCGGCATCACACCAGCTGGCTATACGAACCTGCTAGAATGCCCGGAGATACTACTCCCTGCTGTAAGTGTTCATGATCTTGTAATTGTAGCATGGGCTATGTTAGCGACGCGCTCAACTGTACTTGTCTTTGGCCGTGTGCTCCGAAGACGTCGGGCGACCGGCAGTCTGCTTGCATCCGCTATGCAATGTCGCTTGTGCATGGTGTCACGTGACCTTACGTATAGTTTTATTTGTAACAGTTTTTCTAGTGCTTAGCATAACTTGACTGCTCTCACATTAAAGCCAGTCTTTAGTGTGAATACGTGTTTTATTGGAACCAGTGCCCCATCGTCTTCAGGCTATTTTTCGCAACTCAACGACTAGTTTGCGTCTATTTTGCTTGAGGGGGCTGGCGGCACTATTCATGCCAGCCCAGCTCCTGGAGGAAGCGAAGCAGACTCTTCACGTTACTGGCGACCTCCTGAAGCGACGCCGGTGGCCCTCTTAGAGTTTGTCTCGCAGATTTGTGGATGGAACGGAGAGAGGCACAGGCTGGTAAATAAAGCGCAATGATTTCGATCACCAGGTATATTGTTAAGTAAGTTTTAAAGATACTTATATAATTGATGTAGATATAAAATATTAATATCGTCCGTCCATGGCTGGGTCGTTTTGAGAAAAGGCGAGAGTATTCGACTGTGTTACAAGACGTCAAACAGCAGTGTTGCAATTAATAATAAATGCTTATGGCAGAAATTCACTATCTGACATACCCGAGGTGCAGTGCCCTGTAGTCCGCCACTACAGAGCATTCCAGTAGAACGTGGGCGACTGTCTCGTCCACCTCTATGCAGGCTCTGCACAGCGGACTGTCTGTAACACCCAGTGTGTGTAAGTGCTTGTTGAGTAGGGCGTGTCCAGTCAGTGCTCCGATTGCGACTCGGAGGTGCGGTCTCTCCAATCCGCGAAGCTTGCGGGACGATCTGGGGTTGATCGTCGGGAGGGTCTCACTGGTCAATTTCTTTAACGTCTACTTATCTGTATTCACGGGGTGACCTTCTTGATCTCTCTCGATTTGTTTTCAGAGCCAAGGCTGCTCTGTGGACCGTCTGTTGATCTCCCGGAGCGGAGACCCTCAGCTTGCGGGGGCTGACGTATACTGCGGCCGCGGCTCCACCACCGCCGTCTCTACTGGCCAGAGGATTAGCGTTGGTAAATAATTTTCTTAGCACCTATCGCGATTTTAATATTTTTATAGTAACTCGTAGTTCTTTATATTTGCTCTGGGAAAGCACCTTCTTGAAGTGGAACTGATGACAGAGACGGCTACTGGCCACCGGAACTACTCTTTTTAACATGAAATTGTGAAATTATGATAAATCATTTAATTACTTAGATCATTGCTCATTACAAACAATGATATTACATGTAAAAAGAGGTAGATATGTCATCAGCACGCCGAAAATCAAGCGTAGAAAAGGCTACAAATTGTGCCTCTTTGGCCACAATCTCTCTCAAATAAGGTCGAAACTTGCGAGCAAATGTCAAAATGTCCGGAACATGTTTTTCGATTGTCTTGTGAGCATATGACGTATCTTTACTTATAATATTATAATTACAAATATCTCATTGCCAGGTTTGATAACGGCGCGCAACACGCCAGGCGGCCGCTTCTACTGCCAACTGCGCGCTCAGCAGACCACGTCCCCTCCTTCCACTTGCAGCTGCGGTTATAAGAAGATGGTATTTTTTTGTTACCATGTTGTTGTGAAATAAAGCGATAAACATACCAGCGACACCCATTCAGAGTTTACGTCTACTTTCTATCTAACTCTGACCGGCGTTGAAAGTTCGCTTAAGTGCACTTCACGGCTAGCAGCGGCCGGCGGCTTTTTGGGAGTAACACATGGATACCCGTTTTCACTTGAATTCTTCATTCACTGGGCACTGTTAAGTAATTTGTTTTATAATTCACTATCTTTTTTTCCACCAAACAACATTATGCACAGAAACTAATATTCAATTGATTAACCACCACTCTCACCAATTTCTAGCCAAGAACTTTCTAATGAGGCTATCGCGAGTCAAAAATCCGCTTGGATCGCTAGTGTCGAATGAGTGGACCTACCTGTCAATTCCCACCAATCATAGGCCAGTAGCTTGTTCCTCATTGGCGGAGGATGACAGATATACCTCACTCGACACTAGAATTTGTACGACCGATTCTCTCTTTTTTAACCCCCGACGAAAAAGAGGGGTGTTATAAGTTTAACCTGTGTATCTTGTGTATCTGTGTGTCTGTCTGTGGCATCGTAGCTCGTAAATGGATAGACGGATTTGGACGAGGCTTTTTTTAATCGAAAGCTAGTTTAATCGAGATGGTTCTTAGCTAAGTTTAATAAAAAACGGTTTTGTCGTTTTTGAGATATTATACTTTTAAATGTCTCAAGTTCAGATCCCAGATGTGAGAGCCCGTTGATGTCTTCAGTATGGCTAAGTTCGGAAATTCGTAATCCGGGAGCTCGTTGATGTCTTGGGTTTTTTGTTGATTTAAATAATAAAATATATATTGTGAAGTGAATGTAAAAAACATGAAACAAAAAACTTAAATTAAAAATTTAAAAACCCCCAATGAAAAAAAAACAGACAACAAAAAACGCCGACAAAAAATCCTAATATAAAGTAAAAAACGTACTTATACAAAAGAAAGCCGTCAAAAGAAAACTGAAAAAAGTAAAAAATAATACCTAATATATTTTAATAGTATGGATGGAAGTATGGATGGAAGTATGGATGGAAGTATGGATGGAAGTATGGATGGAAGTATGGATGGAAGTATGGATGGAAGTATGGATGGAAGTATGTATGGAAGTATGGATGGAAGTATGGACGGAAGTATGTACTGAAGTATGGATGGAAGTATGGATGGAAGTATAGATTGGCCCTTTTATTTCAATATACCTAGCAAATTATGGGGTGTTATAAGTTTGACATGTGTATCTGTGTGTCTGTGTATCTGTGTATCTGTCTGTGGCATCATAGCTCCCAAACGGGTGGACCGATTTCGATGCAGTTTTTTTTTTAAAAGCTAGTTTAATCGAGATGGTTCTTAGCTAAGTTTCATTAAAATCGGTTCACCCGTTTTTGAAATACTGAACTTTGAAATGACAATGTCGGGGGTTTTTCAACTTTTCTAAGTTGGTTAGGTTATTAAGTTGGTTCGGTTATTATCCAATTCTCTAACTTTCCAGAACCGCATCGTAGGGGGCGTAGAGACGGGCGTAAACGAGTTCCCAATGATGGCTGGTGTCATCAACCTCCGGATTGGGACCATCAAGTGTGGAGGCACCATTATAGAGAAGCGCTACGTGATGACGGCAGCCCATTGCGTCATTGGTACAAACATCAGCGACGTGGCTGTGGTTGTTGGCGAGCATGACACCACTGTTGGTGAGGTTTAACACTCATCATTATCAGCCTAGGCCTCCCCCTCAGGAAGGGCTAGGATTTTCGAACCTGCTCCGGCCACGGTCTCGTTTCCGAGCATTATGGCCTTCATCACTTTCGAGGCCTAGGTCTCCTCCAATTTCGTATGAAATTCCATCATAGACCTCTAGTCTAATAACTATAATTAACGTCAATATTTAATTGCATGTAGGTATGAGCTGTCGGGTTTGAAACCTTGAGTCCATGGGGTCCCGACGCTTACAAGCTTATTTCATAGTTGCAAAAGCGCTTGGTTGATGCAACTTGTGACCAAAGGGCTGGCAGTTCTCTCTCTCAAAGAATCAGCGTCGCTATTCAGCGAGGAAACGCTGCCAGCCTTTTGGGCACCATGCAACGGGGGCCTTATTTAGATTTAATTTAGTTTTAAGTTCCAGTTTAATTAGTTTTAGCTTCGATTTAATGACATTATAAAATGCTTTTGTTATGTAAATAAATTTATGAATAAGAGGGTAAGTCTAAATGCCTGTTTTCTCAACTTTCTTTTAATAATACCTCATGTTTCAGGTGACTCCCCTGCCACACAAGGCATAGCCGTGGAGCGTATCACAACACACCCTCAATATACTTCGTAAGTTACTTGTTCCAAGAAAGAATTAAATCCTGCAGATCTACTTTATTATTGCTTTCCCGGGCAATAAACCAGACACAAAAAAATTTCTGTTGCTATGACGGCTATAGTTGCTTACCGGCGGCGAACGTGTTAAGAGTAGGATGTGCAGTCAAGGTCACCAATAAGTTTACACCACAGAGTCCCAAAAATACGTCTACAGACCTTATTACTGCGACGGTAAGGTTGATGTATACATATTTTTGCAACTTTGCTCGGATTCAGGTCTTTGACTTTGACTGTGCTGTGGTGCTATCGAACCAACTGAATCGTGAATTCGTGACTCATGTGGAACCTTTCCGTGTCTTCTTCTTCTTATAGTGCCACTTCATCACTGAAGGTTGGTCAACTCTTTAAATCTTTCCTTATTCATACCCAGTCTAAATAGCTGTTCCACTGTCTTGATGCCCGTCCACTCCCTGATGTTACGGAGCCATGACATTTTCTGTCTGCCGACCTTCCCTTTTCCGACTATTTTGCCCATCATAATGGACCTGTCTATCCATCGTAATGGTGGTCTTTCCGTGTATCCTTCAAATATTATCTTCTTCACATTCTAGAGCTAACTATGACTACGACATCGCTGTCTTGCGGCTGGCTCGCAACATCGTGTTCAGTGACCGAGTGGGCCCCGCCTGTCTGCCATTCAAATTCGTCAACACGGACTTAGCTGGAGCCGTTGTCACTCTGCTCGGTGAGATATCTTACATTCGTAGGCGTATATATATAACTCGGCGACTGGGACCGGGACGAGACATCGCACACACCAGCGGACCTGGTTTGCTAGCTAGCTGTGTCAGGATGAAATGGGTTTTACACGTAGTAGAGCTTGGTCATGAGCTTTACTCATCCTCAAGGTCGATTGAGGTGGTAGAAATAACTGCAGACACATCATGTTTCACTTCTAAGCCAATCTTTATTTGATTAAGGCCTACATCAATGACTCTACCGCACGGTTCGGAAATAACCTCTATTGAGAAGATACCGGCAAGAAACTCAATGAGGTATAATCTTTTCAATAATAACACCATACGAGGTCTAAATTAGTTACAATTGATATCACAGTTAACTCGTTACTATTAACGCGAAATGCAAGTACCATATTGGAAACGTTGGAGAGTTCTGTGCTTGCGCCCATTCACGTGATCTATTGCCAAGATATCATTTAAGACTCAAAATAAGACTCTGTACTTGGGGCACAGGCACTTAGTTCATTAAATCACTAACAATTCTCATTAAAACTCAAAGCACCAAGCCGATGCAAACGGATTACATTACCAACTTGTGATCCGTCCGACCCCCCGATCAATAAATGTCCTTTTCTTTTCAAAGTTACTAAATGTCATTTCGACCTTATACAAACTACCCACAAATGAACCAAGCACAGACCACTCCCAAGCAGTATTTATTTGACAGCTGTCACCGCTTGACGTTTCGTTAAAATCATAACAAATGAAGGTAATTTATAACTTTAGACTATGATCAACACCGATTAGTGTATCGATTCTCCGACATATATATATAGACGGGAGCCCGGGTGGGCCGTGCCCACCCCATTACGGTCTAGTGCCCACCCCAGGATGTTAGGTGATAATACTAAAAGCAAAGTAAGACAGCCCGTGTAATTACGGGCACAAGAGGCATTTTACTTTAGCTCTTCAGATTGACAAAGCATCTACAAACCCCCCGGGGTTGCGGGTGTCTTTGTTCAGTGGTGCCCATTTACCATCAGGTGACCTACTTGCTCGTTTGCCTGCCTTGTCGTATACTGAGATTCTTGTTCAAGGTTGGGGCACGCTCTGTCCCGGCTGCCCGACGTCCAACACTCTTCAGAAGGTGGACGTGAACGTGGTGAGCCAGAGCTCGTGCCGCAACGTGGTGCCCAGCCTCACTGCGCGACAGATGTGCACTTACTCCAGGGGGAAGGACGCTTGCCAGGTGAGTGCTCCAGGGTTCCGCAGTCAAAGAGGAACCCAAAGTCCGCGGTCCTCTACCGCTGTTACCGTACGTCACGTCACCGAGAACGAGATGACGGCGCCACAGTAGCGATCCATACGTTTACATAGCCAAGTGGCCACCGCACGTCCGTCAGTCCGTCACCCAAGCGTCGGGACGGCGGCGGGTTTTATCTTGTCCGTCTGTCTGTCCGCGGAATAGTTTAGAGACTCTTTGTTTTGAATTAAATGTTGTAATTTTACTAAGGATCATATTACTAAGACTCTGCTGAGGGTCGACCACGACTTTACGAATGCTACGTAACGTTACGGTTATCGTATCGAGATCGAGAAACCTCATACAAAATTTTAGTTCCAAATCCGCTCACGGGCGGGCGCTGTTCCAAACGTCATACAAAATCGACAACGTTTACTATTCGATGTTACGTGACGCAGCATTCGTAAAGTCGTGCTCGACCCTCTGTCCGTCCGTCTGACATTGGCTGTATGTCATGAACCGTGATAGTCAGACAGTTGAAATTTTCACAGATGATGTATTTCTGTTGCCGCCATAACAACAAATAATAAAAACAGAACAAAATAAATATTTAAGTGGAGCTCCCATACATCAGATTTTTTTTTAGACACTGTCGTCTGCATGTGGACGAGTAGTGTAACTAGGCAGCTACCTCATTCAACTTGACTCCTCTCGTACTGTAATGATAAGTCCTTTATTATTCTTCAATAACACCACTTGATCTGAACTAACTAATTTAATTAATAAAATGAAAGTACAATACACATGCAAGGACAATATTATTAAAAGTGTCCACGGGCCACAGACTATACATATATGTGTGGCTGGGAAACGTTTTCGGACTGTGCTGTTGGTATGTCCTGTTTACATGGACACCTATACTGACATCCCCCTTTTTTTAATGGAGATATCTTGCTGGCATCTTGATTACACGACCACTTCTAGTCGTCTTGGGCTGGGGTTCCGGGTCTGGGGCAGTTGGTTGCTTTACCAGGCTCTGACTACTCGGCTCTGCTGCAAGTGGTCCAGGAACAGGCTTTGTGTGGAGTATACCTGAAAGGGAATGCTCGTCATCTGGCGAGCTCGAATGTGTATTGGTCTTAATGTGCCACAAGTTTCTACGGTAAGTACCATCTTTGGTTTGTACTATGTAAGATCGGGGATTATTTGCTGGTGCTACTACTGCAGCTGGAATCCAGTTTCTATGAGCCTGTCTTATATATACTTTATCTCCTTTTTTAAGTTCCTTCAGTTTTTGTTTTCCTGAATCACTGTATTTCTTTTCTATTTCTTTCTTCTTGTTTAAATTTTCCTGAACTTGTTTTATTATTTCAGGTTGTAGTAGTGTGTCATTTACTGAAAGGAGTGTCTTCGTTCTTCTGTTCATGAGGCGTTGTACTGGAGACCCAAGCTTGTCTCTGGGAGTATTTCTATGGTGAAGTAGAGCAAGCAGTACATCAGCATTTTCTTCCTGACATTTTTTCAGTAGGATTTTTGCCTCTTGTACGTAGCGTTCCGCGAGTCCGTTAGATCTTGGGAAGTGAGGACTCGATATGCGATGTTCGAACTTCCATTCTCTTTTGAATCTTCTGAATTCTTCGGAGTCATATTGCTTTCCTCCATCAGTATTCAATATGTCAGGTATACCAAATGTAGCGAACCAGTTTTTCATACATTTGATTATTGCTGTACTGGTGAGATTTGGCAGTTCAACAAAATCAAAATACCCTGAATAGGCGTCTGTTATCAGTATGTAATCACTTCCTTTTAAATGGAATATATCAGAACTTACAATACTCCATGGCCTTTCTGGCGCCTCTTGTTGCAATATAGGTTCCATAGGATTATCTTTTTGCAATTTTGCACAAGTTTTGCAGTTTCTTACATATTCTGACAGGTCTTTAGTCATGTTCGGCCAAAACACGCTATCTCTGGCTAGCTGAATTGTTCCTTGAACTCCTTTGTGGCTCAAGTGGGAGCATTTCATGACTAGTGGTATCATTTTCTCTGGCACTAGGACTCTGTTATTTTTGAATATGATTCCATCGTAAACACTAAGTGCTTCTCTAAAGTACCAGTATTTTCTTAGATTTTCTTTGACTTCTTTTATACTGTCTGGCCATCCTTCTAGTATAGTCTTCTTTAAGTCTACTAATTCTTCATTTTCATCCATTTCTTTTTTCAAATCTTGTTTTCTTTCAGGTGAAAATGGTAATATTGCACAGATAGTCAATGTATGGTCATCCATTTCCTCTTGGCTGATATTTCTACAATCTCTACTTAGAGTGTCTGCCACATACATTTCCTTTCCCTTCTTGTACAGGATTTTCGGATTGTAGGGTAATATTTGTAGGAACATTCTCTGCAATCTGGGCGGTGCATCAGGTAACGGTTTTTTAAATATTGTTTGTAATGGTTTGTGATCACTTTCTATTGTTAAGTCCTTGCACCCCCAAATGTAGTTGTGAAACTTCTTGCAAGCCACTAATATTGCATTTGTCTCCTTCTCTAATTGGCTGTAGTTCTTTTCCGTCTTTGTGAATGACTTGGCGCAGTATGCAATGGGTTTTTCATTTTGTAACAAAACTCCTCCGCAGGCATAGCTGCTGGCGTCCACTGACAATGTGATTGGAGCCTTTGGGTCATAGAACCCAAGAACAGGTGGGTTTTGTATCATATTTTTCAGCTCTGTGAAGGCTTTTTCTTGTTCATGTTCCCAAGACCATGCTACTTCCTTCTGTAGCAGAATTCTCAGTGGTGCTGTGATGTCTGCTAGATTTTTTATAAATTTTGATAGGTAAGTAACAAGCCCAAGGAATCTCTGTAGTTCCTTCACATTTTCAGGTCTCTTTATCTTATTTATTGCATCTAATTTTCCAGGATCTGGTTTGAGTCCATCTTTGGAGACAATATGTCCTAGGAATTTAATCTCTTGAGAGCAGAAAATACATTTTTCTTTGTTCAGGGTGAGTCCTGAATCTTTCAGTTTCTTTATGACTTTTTGAGTTGTTTCTTCTAGCTGCTCTTTGGTGACTCCACGGATAAGTATATCATCCATTGAGACTTCCACATTCTCAATATCGAAGAGAAGTGAGCTCATTACTAAAGGTCCCTGGTTTCGGCACCATGTAATGATAAGTCCTTTATTATTCTTCAATAACACCACTTGATCTGAACTAACTAATTTAATTAATAAAATGAAAGTACAATACACATGCAAGGACAATATTATTAAAAGTGTCCACGGGCCACAGACTATACATATATGTGTGGCTGGGAAGCGTTTTCGGACTGTGCTGTTGGTATGTCCTGTTTACATGGACACCTATACTGACACGTACCACCGCTACTGCCACTAGATGGCGTGTCAATCACTTTGCTTTGTTTAATAGATAATGGTACGGAACCCTTCCCCGTCCGACTCGCACTGGGCCGGTATTTGAAATTTTGTACTTTTTATTTCTTGTCTTGACATTGCGACGTTTCGAGAACTTTTTTTGCTACAGGATGACTCGGGCGGCCCGGTCCTGCTTACGGAAAATACAACCGGGCTTCTATTTGCCATGGGTGCCATTAGCTACGGCAACTTCTGCGCCACGGAGGGCCAGCCCGGCATCAACACGCGGGTGACGGCCCTGCTGTCCTGGATACAGAGCGTCACGCCGGGAGCCAACTACTGCGTCAAATAAAGAATTAACGCCCTATAACGCAGCTCTGGTTTTATTAATAGTCTCTCTGCTAAAAGTTGACCTTTGGGGTTCCGGTACCTCAAAAGGAAAAAATGGAACCCTTACAGGATCACTTTCTAGTCCATCTGTCTGTTTGTCAAGACCATTTTTCTCTGGAACGCGTGGAGGCAGCATGCTGAAATTAATACCAAATACTCCTGCAGTCCCTTGAAGTTGTGAAAAAATCAAACTTCTAAGTCAACGCAATCAGAAGATACGGGCATTAAAAAGGTTGTTTCCATATTGCCGTACTGTAAAAATCTAAAGGGTACTTCCATTTGTCCTAGAAACTTGAAATTTGGTATGAAGGTAGCTCTTATAGCAAAACCACTCAAAAAAATCTCGATATCTTAAATTTTCATGTCTATCTGTATGCGTAACAGACCAATATAAAATGACCCCACACTGCGTACAATGCTTAGGGCTCTGCTAAAACTGGACAACTTAAAACACTGGGGAAAAGCGGTAAAACCTTTTTTCTTGTATCCAGATGCTCCGTGGCTTAGTCCCTATAAAATACTCTTACTACTCAAAAGAAAATAAGCTTAGGGCCACTAAGTATTTTGATCGTTAAGTAAAAACTGTGTTAAACATTAATATGTTTTTTTTTAAATAACAATAATAGGACAAGGCTTTTGATTTTATTTAGGCAAATGGTCATTTAAGTAATTACGTATTCAATTGTTTCGCTTATTTCAATACCTTTTACTGAGAATTTTTATTATGATTTTCACGTAGCAATCAAAATACACAGTGGCCCCTATTTTCTTTCGAGAAATAGGTAGATAGACAAAAAAAGGAATGTTTGAAGACACTCCAAATTTCAAAACTCACAAGGCTACAAAGCTAAATAATAACCTCGAAGCGCAACAGATGGCGCTGTTATCAGCCCAGAAACAAGCATCCTGAACATAGTGCCACAACTATTGATTTTCCCATTTTCTCCTACCTCGCCAACTTCGCTCGATCTCCCATCATTTTCTTACTGCAACCTCTCCAAATTACACCTAAATTTCCACACTGCACTCCAATAATACATGTAACTAAGTAATGTCATTTTCAAAAAGTATTTCCTCGCGATGATTTGACGAATAACATACCCTTTTATTTTTTTAAGTGTTTTTTCTTCAGTTGTTATTTTCTTGTGGAGGCATTAGGAGCGGCGAATATGGAGAGATAGGAGATGCCTAAACGTATACCTTTCCACGTAGTATACGCAACAAGTAAGTAAATTACCTTATTAATGGCTTAATTCATTTAATATTCGGTAATTAAAGACCTTTTTAGCCGACTTCAAAAAAAGGAGGAGGTTAGCAATTCTTCGGAATATTTGTTTTTTTGGCGTTCATGTTTGCGGGTTTTCCAGCGAACGACCAGCATACTTTTACGATTAAATTCTTGAATAAAAAATAAAACTAACCAACCAGTACCAATCAACTTAACGGTTATTTCTCGGTTGGGGATTTTCGCTTTGTTTCTCTTTGATTGAGTAGTTTAAGAATACCAGTTTTCAATCATTATCAAATTTTTCTATGGAAGGAAATCTCTTTAATAATCGATGACGATGCTATATTGATTTCCTAGGTATGTAATTGTAACTCTGAATTATAAAGTGTGAGATATT
The DNA here is from genome assembly GCA_963691665.1 of Clepsis dumicolana. NCBI lineage: Eukaryota > Metazoa > Arthropoda > Insecta > Lepidoptera > Tortricidae > Clepsis > Clepsis dumicolana. The sequence goes on from OY829526.1 coordinate 3,465,842, forward strand.
GAATAGTATAGCACATAATTATAAGTATACCTACGTATAAATTTCTTCAGCAATTGATTGAGAACTTCCCTGTGAAGTTCTTTTGGAAAAAAAAATTAACTGGTAGGTATATTGTCAGCTTTATATGGCCGAACGTTTTATATTTATTTCATTTAAAGTCTTCACTAAAGTGAAATGAAAATCTAAAAGTCTAAAGACTTGCTCAATCACACTTGTTGAAATATTTACATAAGGTTCATTACTTTACACCTGTATAGTATTTCAGAACTCAAGATGCAAACTCATTAAAAAAAATTTATCAAGAGTTTATTATAAGTACTTACATAATATAGAAAAATCAAAATTTTATTCAACAAGTGGGCGGTTAAATACACTTTTACACTACACTTTTCTTAGTTCGGAAACGCCAGCATGTTAAAAAGTCGCTAAAACCACATTGTACATTTTGGAGGCCCCCATACAAATAATACTAACGTTAACGCAAACCCTTAGACGCAAACCTACGCGTAAAGGTTGAATGAAAAGTTATAGCATGTTAAAAAGTCGCTAAAACCACCATTGTACATAATGGAGGCCCCCATACAAAGAATACTAACGTTAACGCAAACCTTTAGACGCAAACCTACGCGTAAAGGTTGAATGAAAAATTATGGCATGTTAAAAAGTCGCTAAAACCACCATTGTACATAATGGAGGCCCCCATACAAAGAATACTAACGTTAACGCAAACCCCTAGACGCAAACCTACGCGTAAAGGTTGAATGAAAAATTATAGCATGTTAAAAAGTCGCTAAAACCACCATTGTACATAATGGAGGCCCCCATACAAAGAATACTAACGTTAACGCAAACCCCTAGACGCAAACCTACGCGTAAAGGTTGAATGAAAAATTATAGTATGTTGAAAAGTCGCTAAAACCACCATTGTGCATAATGGAGGCCCCCATACAAAGAATACTAACGTTAACGCAAACCCTTAGACGCAAACCTACGCGTAAAGGTTGAATGAAAAATTGTAGCATCATCCAACGTTAACTCGCGTCTTTGTCTACGGGCCGTGGGCCGTGGGCAGTCAATTGCTACGAAATCTCGTAGAGGTGCTACGCGGACAGGCGTCTTCCCGATTCGGCTGTTATAAATATTGCACAACGCTGGCATAAAAATATTTGATTTTGTATTGCTTATTATAAAAAAAATCTACACCCAATATCATATTTCATGACGACCGGATAGCCTAGTTGTTAGAGACCCTGACTATGAAGCTTGAGGTCCCGGGTTCAAATCCCGGTCGGGGCAGATGTTTGTATGATGAATACGAATGTTTGCTCTCGGGTCTTGGATGTTTAATATGTATATAAGTATGTATTTGTTTATATAAGTATGTTTATCCGTTGTCTATAGTACAGGCTTTGCCTAGTTTAGGACTAGGTCAATTGGTGTCAAATTGTCCCGTGATATTTATTTATTTTATTATTTATTCATTAAATTTTTCGCAATTGCCAAAGTCGAAGAATCGGTTAGCATAAAATTTACCGAGCAATACTTGGTGTAAATGTTTTTCAGATTGTGTAATAGGTGCATGTCAATTAAGTTTTATAGAGCTCGAGCGCCAGCCCGCTCTGTCTCATTGTTGTCATCCCGTTCTTGTACCAATACAACTATGAATACAACTATGAGTACAAATAAGTTTTATTTCACGTGACATAATAGTACAGAAGATAGAATACAATGTAATATTTCACAAATCGAAATTAAATATTAAATACCATAAATACCATATATTAAATACCATGCCTATTTCTATTTCGAGTTTATTATTTTTGGACTTCGGATTATCAAATTAAAATATTCTGTCTCAGACAAAAATGGTTAGTACTTAAATAAACTATACAAATTAAATGACAATGAGTACAACAAAACCCAAAACTCCTTTTTTGAAGTCGGTTGAAAATACAATGACAACACTTCCCGTTGTTACTTGACTGATTGATTGTCGACTCGGGGTGTCGGGTCGTCATACACCGGCCAGGCGCATCATTAGCGTTTCAATATTTAATCAAGCTTCAGGTTAGCTTGATCAATAGTTTGGTTTATGGCTTACATACGGGGTAAGTCGGCTTATGAAAAGGTACTATGTAGGGATAGGACAAGCGTCAATCACTGGTCAGTCTTTAGGGTTCCATAGTCAAAAAGGAACCCTTATGGTTTAGCCTTGTCCGTCCGTTTGCCTGTCTGTCTGTCCGCGACATTGCTCAGACTCTTGGTAGGTACTAGAAAGCTGAAATTTGTCTTGTACCTATATACAAAAGAATGTTTAGTTTACCTCCCCCTAATAGTAAAGTGGGGGTGGGTGGGGGATTTGACCACTTTTCGAGTTACAGTTCCGTTTGCGAAATGTTTAGCTTTAAAGAGTTATTTTTTTGTTGGGGTCAGGCATTCAAGAGTGTGTTTTATTTTCTTACTAGCTGTTACCCGCGACTTCGTCTGCGCAGAATTCGTTTATTGCTATACCGTGGAAACTAAGTAGGGATATAAGTTCCGTATAACAATTAACTGTCCATTATCCCATGCGTTTAGGTCTATTTAATTTGGGAAGCCATTCTCAGGAATGATGGCCTGGAAGCCTAGATATTGTTTTTGGATTATTTTTATTACAGGGGGGGGGGGGGGGCTATGGCCACTGAGAAGTCTGCTACCTGCAGCGCCAGCGTAGTGATTTACTTTTTCTTACTTACTTAACGTATGAAATTTATTTTGGCTGGCTGCGCCCCCTGATCCCCCCTCTTTCCTTCCGGTGGCGTAGTGGTTCGCTAATTATCAATGGCTTGGAGGAAAGAGTAGTATTTGTGTTCTTTTTATGGCGGGGGCTGCGCCCCCTGAGCCCCCCTCTTTCCTTCGGGGGCGTAGTGGTTCGCTAATTATCAATGGCTTGGAGGAAAGAGTAGTATTTGTGTTCTTTTTATGGCGGGGGCTGCGCCCCCTGAGCCCCCCTCTTTCCTTCGGGGGCGTAGTGGTTCGCTAATTATTAATGGCTTGGAGGAAAGAGTAGTATTTGTGTTCTTTTTATGGCGGGGGCTGCGCCCCCTGAGCCCCCCTCTTTCCTTCGGGGGCGTAGTGGTTCGCTAATTATCAATGGCTTGGAGGAAAGAGTAGTATTTGTGTTCTTTTTATGGCGGGGGCTGCGCCCCCTGAGCCCCCCTCTTTCCTTCGGTGGCGTAGTGGTTCGCTAATTATCAATGGCTTGGAGGAAAGAGTAGTATTTGTGTTCTTTTTATGGCGGGGGCTGCGCCCCCTGAGCCCCCCTCTTTCCTTCGGTGGCGTAGTGGTTCGCTAATTATCAATGGCTTGGAGGAAAGAGTAGTATTTGTGTTCTTTTTATGGCGGGGGCTGCGCCCCCTGAGCCCCCCTCTTTCCTTCGATGGCGTAGTGGTTCGCTAATTATCAATGGCTTGGAGGAAAGAGTAGTATTTGTGTTCTTTTTATGGCGGGGGCTGCGCCCCCTGAGCCCCCCTCTTTCCTTCGGGGGCGTAGTGGTTCGCTAATTATCAATGGCTTCAAGGAATGAGTAATGTGCGCCTGCTGCTGCGGCTGCTGCTCTTGACTTGCTGCAGGTGAGTGGTCCGCTACTTATGAATATTCTGGAGGCAATACCTTTTTACATTTCTTGTTGCGGGGGGCTGCCTGAAAGAGGGCCCCGGCAGTACAGGAACCAAACGGTTATGAAAATTAAATTTATGTATGCTCTAATGATCCTCTACTTGAATAAAGGCACTTTTTTCTGTAACATTTAAAATCCACCGCTATCTTTGTTCCTACTACACACAATATTGAGGTACTATTAGTAAACACCAAAGAGTTTGTGCATATGTACTGTTCTGGAGTAAGGTTAAAACTGTAGATCTATGGTTAAAACAAATGTCATAGTGGCAGAAGCGTTTACTTCATATCACGTTTGTTGTTATTCGAATGATTGTATTTTTTGCTCTCTCTCTGTAGTTATTTCTTTAAGGACCTGACGACTACTGTGATTTTACTTGTGCGATGCCGATAATTGCACTCTGGATCGGATTTACAATTTCGGCTACACGATTGCGGATGACAGCATCAAGACTAAACAGTGGCATCAATAATGCTCGTATTGTGTGTTGGAAGAAGATCTAATGTTTTTATTTGTATAACAGTGAATTTTAAATGAATAAATGATTTATGCTGCTGTTTTTACAATATTCTTTCTTTCTTAAGTCTCTAAAAATAGGTAAATATCCATTAAAAAGAGATTCAATTGGTCGTTTTCGCTGCAGAACCGTTTCACTACAAATGTCATATTGACATACCATACATCCGACAAAGAATTCAATATGAAATGTATTAAGAGAAGGTTCCACGGAAATGCGCGAACTGAATCGTTGTTGATCGTATGACTGTGGAACCGTATCACTGCAAATGTCACATTGACGTACCATACATCTGCCAAAGAAATCATTGTAAATTTTGTTGTGAAGAGGTTCCTCGGGGGGTACGCGATTCCGTTTTCTCAAATTATCGTTATCCCGCGCGATTTTTGCTGTTTTCCGGGATAAAAAGTAGCCTATGTTATTTCCGGATGTTCAAGCTATCTTTTTGTCTCACCATGATCGGTAATGCGGTTTTTGCGTGAAGAGGTAACAAACAGACAGACAGAGAGACAGAGTTACTTTCGCATTTATAATATTATAAGTTAAAGTTATAAGTTAATAAGTTATAAGTTAGGATTAGGATAGTTAGGATTAAGTTGTTAGTAGGTAGGTACATACGCAGAAATCGTGTTCCGAAAAATTTTATGAATTTTCCTCTCTATTCACAACACTTGTGTACCTATGTACGTATTCATTGACGCCAAGTCATGCTCGGTGCTTGGTAGAACGGATTGTACATCCAAGTTTGACCCAAATTAGGGTTAGGGTTTGAATAAGGTAGTAAGTAGATAGTTATGAGTTTTTTTTTTATGCCACATCGGTGGCTAACAGGCATGTGGATCGCCTAATGTTAAGCAATTACCGCCGCCTAGGAACGCTTACAACTCTAGAAGTATCACTCGCGCGTTGCCGTCCCTGGATAATTTTTATACTTACCCCTTTTGAAGACCGCTATAAAGAATCGCTAATGTTCGCTCCTCAATGTACTCCTAGCAATCCAAGAGGAATTTAACTCGTGATATTTTATTTTTTTAATGAAGACGGAGGCCAACGAGCAAGCGGGTCACCTGATGGTAAGCGATCACCGCCACTCATGAGATCCAGCAACCCCCAGGGATAGAGGAAGGGGGGGAGGGGGATCGGGCCTCCGGCACTCTCACTGCCTGAGCGAAACACAACAGAAGTGCTGTTGCTTCACGCCGATTTTCTGCGAGAGGGTAGTGGACGAGTCGGCCTATTCGTAGGTACGGCAGCAACATTATGGCTCTCCCACTACAGAAATGATTTTCGCAGGGATATTTTTCCATCCATTACTCCATTTTCCCAGGCGAAGACAGCGCATACCCAGCATGCGAGCTCAACTCGCAGGGCCCGGCGGCGCGCGGCTGGCGATCGGCGGGCGCGCCGCCGCACGAGCTGCTGCTGCGGCTGACCAGCCTGGCCAGCGTGCACAAACTGCAGCTGCTGGCACACCATCAGCTCATTCGTGAGTCGCCATAACCTAATCCCCCTTTGCCGGGCCATCGTGTATGTAGCTGTATGCAGGAGTTGGGAGCGGCGTGAAACATCGACAAATGTTTCGTAACTTCAATGTTTCGCGATTTCATCGCATTTTAATTTTATCGAAAGCTGTTTTCTGCTAAAATCAGGATAATTTCAGGATGATTTTATTGTTTGTTGTATAGGTTAGGTTAGTTTTTAAATCAACAGGTTAAGAAAATAAGTTAGAAAATAGCTTTCGATGAAATGAAAATGCGATGACATGAAACAGCTATGAAACGTGTGTCGGCAATTTAAGGGTAAGTAGCAGGAGTTATCTGACGTTCTTCAGAAGCGGCATGTGCCTAATAAATCAAGAAACTGAAGTCTCCGATTTGTCTCCAGCATGCAGCGTGGAGGTGCTGGTGTCAGGCGGGCTGGTCTCCGAGGGTGCGGCCACGCCCTGCGGCGCCACCTACGCCAGCGTGGGGCGCGTCACCCTGGCCCGGCCGGCGCCGGAGGCCCGCACGCGGGAGCTCAGGTAACCTGGGTGCCGGGTTATTTGAACCCTCATGCGGTTGGACCTGGTAACCTATCCTTCGATACTCAATTGAGTACCGCCGCAAAAGGAAATAAAAGATAAAGAAAGAAAGAAGAAGAAGAAGGTTGAGTATCGAAATGATAGGTTACCAGGTCCAACCAGCAAAGAATAACGTGTGACAGTTATATATTTCAGTCAAATTTTGTTGATACAGTATCAATAGTAGGTAAATGTCCCTATGCCCGACGCTGTCCCAATAGTTGGCACCTTCAGTCTTAATACGTAGCAATAAAGGTGACAAGCAGGGTGTCAATTATTGGAACTAACGTGTCGATCATTGGCACGTTTACCTTATTAGGAAGTTTAAAAACATCTCTACAATCAGAGCATTAAATTATTTTGGATTGGGTCATTGTTAAGAAACTACCAAGTATTGAATTGAGGGTATGAAAATGAACTATCGAAGGCTGTATATTTCGTTGGTATGGCTAAAAGACCTGAAACATTTCACACACGTGGTACATTCTTTATCATTATGACTGAAAGACTTATCAAAGTTTATGTTGTCCAGATCTGCAGCATTACCAGAACCAACCATCGCCCGCTTTGTCAAGTTAAAACTATCCGGCCCCCATCCACCTGCAACGGATGATGATCAGGTATGTTTATTTTCCTTCTACTTCACTCCTATAATGGGACATTTGTGGAGAAAACAATGAAGGAAAAGACAAGGAACAATCAACGTCAAAAGTAGCTCTTCACAAGCTATTTGTCACAATAACGAGTTATTGTGACAAATAGCTTGTGACGAGCTACTTTTGAGCTACTTTGGTAAACGAGTTTACCAATAAAATATGACTTTTAGCATCTGACGGTAGACCGACAAGGTACATTTCAATTGTGAATATGTGCTTAAATTGTCAAGCGTCCAGAATCTGTTTCGGGCACGCGTAGTGACACTAAATGTTGTGAGTTTGGATCGGGTAATGAGTGAGAACGCGACCGACAGTCTACCCGTGATCATGATGCAATACTACGTCGAAATATCGGGAGCTTTTCTAAACTTATTAAGGTAATCGCGGTCTATATCTAGTACTTAATGTCTGTAGGTCTAGCACAACTTATAATGCGCCTTCTATCTCGCGCGAGAACAACTGCCCGTTCTTTTCTGTCACTCAGAATGCAACGGGACGGGTAATATAATCTCGCGCGACAAACAAAGACGCTGCCAGTCGTGCCAGCCCTACTGACGTACAAAAAGCTAACTAAACAATCTTCTTAGCAGAAAACTCTTATTTCCCAGGTAGCGCTGATGGCAGTGAACGTTCTCGGAGAAGAAGTTGAAGACCTGGAAAAATCTCCGGTATCCAGCAAGGAGCTGTGCTACTCGCCGTACGATGACCTCGCCTTCGTGATGTACGTGGACAACGAGATCGCTGACCTTGTGAGGAGCTTGGATGAGAAGAAGCGGGCTGCTGTTTGTGGTAAGGAAGATAAAGACTGAAGAAGCATGTAGTCCTTCTCCTGTAGCTGCCTGCCTGTAGTTCACATTTTATATGATGTACTGGATTAGCTGGTGGTCCTAACGGAAGACCAGAGCTGGCTCCAAGGTCATCATCTAGCTGAGTTGGGACCAGTTAGTAACCATCTGTATCCTGTGTCTTTTCTCCTTATTACTTCTTATTAATTTAATGTCACGAATAAACGTTTTCTTTCCTTCTTTCTCTCTTTCTTCTGAATGGCTTCGGCTATCTTTAACTTCACTCTTCAGTTGGTCCAATTGCCAAAAGAATATGTAAAGACCTCGGCGCCATCTGTCATCCAGTAGGAAAACTTTGTAGCGACTCCCAGCGCCATCTATTCATTAAACATACTTCTACGTACTGTTCCAAATCACGCTGCAGAAGAAGCCCTCACATTGCTACCTTGTATTTTGTTTGTATCTTTTCCCGTTTTGTTTATTGTTGGTGTACAATAAAGAGTCCTTGTATTGTATTGTGCGCAAGCCCTACGGCACTGGTCGGTTTCTTATCACAGAAGAGCGCTTCGAGTACGCCCGCCGTCTGAAGTCAGCGGGTGCTGCGTTGGCTGCCGCGGGGGTTAGGATCGGGCGCTGGCGGCTCCGCAAGCGGACCGCGGCTGCACGGGATGACTTCGAGCTGGCCCGCTGCATGCGGGACCGGATCGCTGATGCCACCGCCGGGATTAAGGAGGATCCGGCGCTGTGCCGGCTGTTTGAAGAAGAAGGGGTAAGGTCAAGGGCGTTATTTTGTCACTAGTTTCTCAGTGCGTCCTTCACTGATGCGATCACTATGAAAGGGACGTGCTAGACGTTCGGTATAAGTCTGATCCCAGCAGTATTGTTAGTGGCAAAGGCCTAAAGAGAATTAGACAGTTTCATGTCTCAATAAGTCAATGGATGGTAGGTACGCTTATTATTCCACAACTGGGCGCAGTTTAAGGGGAAGAGTAGAGCTGATTTTTGAGGAATTGGGCTTGGAGTTTTCACTAAGTAAAACCTAGTGAAATATTTCTGTCATTTTCCAAGACGTCTACACTTAATAAATCAATCACATAAAAATTGACAGCGAAATAGGTCCCCCTAAAGTTTCTTAATTCATTCAACAGTGTTCATTTTGAGCCCTTTCTCCTGCTTTCTTTCCTTTGAAGTTGCTGGCTCTTTACAATGCTGTTTCACTTATTAACAAAAACTGGTAAATCGGTTGATTATCTTCAAGTTTAACTCAACAATCATTCCAGCCGGACTCCCGCAATGACTCATCAATGCCGCAAGAGTACGATTTCTCCCACCATCTGTCGCCGTCAGTGGCTGCTGGCGCGCTCAGCCTGGACATCCCATCCCCGGTACCCCCCGTCGACCGACAGCCTGAAGACTTGGAAGACGAGGCTGATGCTCCGCTGGTGAGTGGTCGTGTGGGGTCTCTTTTCAGATAAAGTTTGGTGCTAAATGAACATACCATTATCAAATTATCATTATTTAGTACATTTATCACCAGAGACGACCCCGATAGCTGGAGATCTGAAGTAGCTGAGAACCCTTCTTCAGTAAAAACACATTGAGATATGTCGATGACATTATTGTGTTTCGCTGTATGATAAATAAGTAATTATTCGCTATATGTCTTTGTACCGTTTCAGTCAGCAACTCAAGAAATGTCGGAGGCACCTCAACCAGAACCAGAGTCACAACCACAACTCTTCCAAATCCAGTCACCACCACAGCAGTTCCCGACCTCAGAAGAGCTACAAGAAGAGATAAGAAACGAAGAGGCACAGCGACGAGAAGGGATTCAACGGAAAGAAGAATCCTTAAGAAGAGAGGAAATTCAAAGAAAAGATGAAATTCAAAGGAGAGATGAGATCCAAAGAAGGGAAGAAATCCAAAGGAGAGAAGAGATACAGAAGCGAGAAGAGGAAGAGATGAGAAAGGAGACTGATAGTCCTAGGAGGAGCGTTACGCCCAATGCTGCTAACGGTACTTTAGTGAGAAGGAGGAACAAGAGTGCGGGGCCGCGGTCCACGTTTGAGGCTTATGAAGAGAGGCTGCTTCCAGCGTTGAGGCAGTAAGCAAATAATACTTGTACCTATTTGGACGGAAACGTAATTCACCAGAATTGCATTTGGTCATTACCTATCGCGATTGGACAGCTGTTCTGCTCTAGTGGCGACAGAAACGCCCTATCCTTTGTCGTAGCTGGACATAAACGTAATTTCAGTCACAGGTATTATTATTAATACATATAGCTATTATGGGATAGCCTAGTGGTTTGACCTATGGCCTCTCAAGCAGAGTGTCGTGGGTTGAAATCCCGGTTCGCACCTCTGAGTTTTTCGGAATTTATGTGCGGAATTACATTTGTAATTTATCATGAGCTTTTCGGTGAGGGAAAACATCGTGAGGCAACCTGCACACACCTGCGAAGCAATTCAATGATGTGCGTGAAGTTCCCAATCCGCACTGGGCCCGCGTGGGAACTATCGCCCAAGCCCTCTCATTCTGAGAGGAGGCCTGTGCCCAGCAGTGGGACGTAAAAAAGTCTGGTGATGATTATGGGACAAGTTCGATAGAGCTCCGTTTCGCTGAGCTTTTATTTCGCGTTGTCAACACAACTTAGCTCAACTTAATCTAAGATGTTCTTTAGATCAAGTTTATGGTCACGTGTGTGTCTGTTTAGTCTGATGCATTCTGGTATTTCTTGTCAAGTAGGAATCAGATTACAAGTAGAACCTGGCCAATTACTTTTCTGTCCAAATAGGTTCTTATTAATCTACACTCAAGAGCAAAAAAAACGGGTCACTTTGTATGGAATTGTTCATACAAAGTGACCCGTTTTTATTGCTCTTGAGTATATTTTAACTTATTTAATAGAACTGTGCCGTGCCCATCGCTGTTATACCAATTTCACGCCGTTTTTTTTAATACCACGTCGGTGGCAAAGAAGCATGTAGATCGCCTGATGTTAAGCAATTACCGCTGCCTAAGAACGCTTGCAACACCAGAAGTATCACTCGCGCGTTGCCGACCCTGCATAACCCTTTTAAAAATCAAACGCAGAAGGCGACTTATAACACGGTGATAGCAACTTATATACTTACTTAATTAACACGAAATAAAATAAACATTTTGGCTGTAATTACCTAATCACATTTTCTTCAGTTCGCACACTAACGAGTATCTCCGCGAGGCGCGCGAAGAAGAGTGCAGCGGCGGCGGCAGCGCCTCGTCGCATGCGCGCGCGCCGCACAAGCTGAACGAGCGCGAGCGCAAGCAGGCCGCGTTGCCCATACTCATATTCGGATACCCCATTGTGAGTATGAAATGAAATGAAATATTTTTATTCCGGAAATGGCTCAGGTAATTAGGGTTCCGTACCTCAAAAGGAAAAAACGGAACCCTTGTATGATCACGTTGTTGTCTGTCTGTCTGTCAAGACCCTTTTTCTCCGGAACGCGTGGAGGTAGCATGCTGAAATTAATATTAATTACTCAAGCCTGCGGTCCCTTAAAGCCGTGAAAAAATTAACCTTCTAAGTCAACGCAGTCAAAAGATACAGTCATTAAAAAATCCATTTCTGTACAAACTGCCGATTTCAAAAAACCTAAAGGATGTCCTAGAAACTTGAAATTTGGTATGAAGGTAGCTCTTATAGCACAACCACTCGGAAAAGTCTCAAAATCTTAAAATTTTATGTCTGTCTGTAGATTTCACAGACCAATATAAGTTGACCCCACACTGCGTACATTTTGCTTAGGAGCAGGGCTCTGCTAACACTGGACTTCTTAAAACATTGGGGAAAAGCGTTAAAATCTTTCTACGGAACCCTCGTGCGCGAGTCCGACTCGCACTTGGCCGGTTTTTTTTTTCTTAGGTACAGTTCAAAACTCAAAATTACAATCTATACCTATAAAACAGAAAACAGTACAGTGACTGACTGACTGACAGACAATGCACAGCCCAAAACAGGGCGGACCAGAGACTTAAAATTTGGCAAACATACCTTGAGTATCCCAGAGGTGCACTAAGAAGGGATTTTCCGAAATTGCCACGAGATTAGGGAACTAGCCGATTTTGAAATATTTTACTATTAAGAAAATAAAATTAAACCACTTTTTTGGACCATTGCAAACTCAGTGCAGTAATGGCAGGAAATGCTTAGCTACTTTGAAACTGGTCTTCCGTTTATCCAACAACCGAGAGTTCCCGCTGTAGCAGAGAGGCTGGGGAGGGAGGGTTGGTGTATGATATTTAAGGACAATAATCTCTACAAACTGAACTCGTGTAAAAATATGAGTACCTATATTTTAGCGACCGTGCTGACACAACATAATTATGAACCTTGGCTTACTTGACTTCTCTCACAGGTAGAAAAGTTCTACTCAAAGAACTACCTAGATAAAGAAGAAGGGCTAGCGCGGCTACGGGCCGAGCTAACGTCCCCCTCCAACGGAAGCACCAAGACCTCCCCCAACAAGACCGCTAGGGCTGCAGCGCTGCTGCTGCAAAGAGCGTTGAGAGACAAGGTGTTCTCCGTCTACAGCCAAGCCAACGAGGTGCTGAAGACGCTCTTCTTGGAATTTGTACCTGGCAGGTAAGATATTTGCCTCAATAGGGCTAGGCTTAACGGGATCATCATCATTTCAACCGAAAGACGCCAACTGCTGGATATAGGCCTCCCCAAGGCTCTCCACTCAGACCGGTCGCATTAAACCTTCTGCATTACCAGAACTTGTTCACAGTTACTCCTCTAATGCCGGCTGTACACACTCGCTATACACTTCATGCAAGAAGTGCACCGAGAAGAAGCATGCTTATAAAGGCCCGAAAAGGGTCGACATGTGGACCTCGCCCGGTCTCGGCGAGTGTGTGCAGACTGCAGCCGGCATAACATTATTCTGGTTCCCACAGGGTGTGTGCAGCAGAAGTGGGCCGCTGCCTGGAGAAGCTGCTCCCCGAGCTGCTGCGCGCGTGCGGAGACCCCGCGCCCCGCGTGCACTCCACCGCACAGCACACGGTGCTCACCGTCGCTGACTGCCCGCAAGTCAGGTCAGTGACGAAACCTGAGGTGAATGGAGAGTGGTGTACTCACTGTCATCACCAAGCCGTCCTAGTCAACACTAGGGGAAGTAAAGCCTCTGCGTAACGGCAACGGCCAAGGACTCTCTTGGGGGTACTGGTTCTCATGGGTGGCGGTGATCGTTTACCATCAGGTGACCCGCTTGCATGTTTGCCTCCCTCTTTCAATAAAATACAGGTAAGTATTAAAATAAAAAAAACACTACAAAATGGTCGTTAAACTTAAGTCTACGTAAAGGCAAACGTCTCGAAGTTTATTATTGTACTTTGAATTCATAAATGGACCAGACTGATAGGTTCTGGACCCACAGACTGTGATTACAGGAATTAATGTTAGATGGTGTCGTAATGTCTTGCACGTAAGATAAGGATAGCACATTGCTTGCAGGCCTCCTGTCCTGAAGTATGTTAGGAATCATCGTAACCTTAATAATACCCCTACACTTTAGAAGCAAACTATGAACTCACTTTTTGTCGATCCCCAGTGAACTATTCCTCTCCACCACTCAAAGGTTGGCTGGTAGAGACCCCTTAAAGGGATAAGTACACCTTTGTACTCGAATTTGATTGTTGCAACTTGTGTTTTTATTCTGTTTTTTTTTGTACAGTAAAATGTTTACTTACTTACAAATTCCACTCATAGCTACTTTGACTATTGACTCGCTCTTTCAGGGCGCTGCACGTTGACCCTCATCGTCAAATGGAACACCACTATGTTGCCAACTGTCTTCTGCTTCCAGAGCGCTGCACGTCATCCCTCAGCAGCTGGTGCGGCCGGTGGCGGCGGCCATGCACCCGCGGCTGGCGCTGTCCCGGCTGCAGATGCTGGAGCAGCTGATACTGAGCCACGGCATCTCAACTGACAAAAACAGGTCACTTCTTTTATGGAAAAAAAAATCCTGACTGCAAAGACAGCCCATGCACTCCCACAATTCAGATGATACCTCCGTCAAACGGTTTAGGTCGCAGAGCGTGTCAAAGAAGACATACCTACATACATTACATACGCTCGAAAAGTATAACCCTCCTTCCGCAATCGGGTAAAGAAAAGAACGACGCTGACGCTTACGCTTGGTAAGATAGTTTAGAATTGTAAATTAGATAGTAAAAAAAAATTAAAAATGTAAAAAGTTATCAAGGGGACCCCGGATTTGAACCGGGGACCTACCGATCTGCAGTCGATTGCTCTACCACTGAGCTATATCCCCGAAGAAATTTCACTTGAAAAGAAGAAATAACTACAAACCAAATCAAAATCACGTAGGTACTTGACCGAACATTGAAATGTCACGTAAGCTTTTATCATCATCAAATACTATTTATTAGGTAAACAAATTGTTCAGTCATGTAAACTTTAGAGTTATTATGCAAACGACCTAAACGGGGCGACGGTTGAGGATATCTCCATTAATGTCCAGATGCTATGGACCACAAAGGACAGACAGAACAGATAGTAAGTAATATCTGAATCCGTCTTGTGGAAATAGCAGGGCTTGGGCTGAGGCACAGTGTAAAGAGCTTATACCTGGGCATTTTCAGAAAACTGTGTACCCTTAACTTTTTTTGAATAACCTAACAAATTTTGGATTATTTCTACTCAGAATCACGAGGACTATCTATTTAAATAATAAAAAAAAGTGTCCCTAATTTTTTTGTCAGTTTTGTGACGCGTTTTTACATACATTCTGTATGGACCGTCACAAAACTGACAAATAAATTTTCTATGGAAAAATTTAGAACATTTTTGGAAAAAAGGGTACACAGTTTTTTGAAAATGCCCACCTACCAGTGGTCCGACGCCTTTGATGTTTGCGTAAATGCCGACACCGCAACCGCATGGCCAAAGCACCAAGGAGGGCGAAAGTTCCTAACTAATCGGGCAGTGGCGGCGTATGCAAGGAGGCTCGCCCTGCCCGCCCCGCACCCCGCACCCCCGCACGATTGACCTGTCTAGAGGCCTTCGTCGGACGACCGTATAGACTGTGGCTGAGGGGTGGCAGAAATTTTGCAGTCTGGCATTTTCCAGTGTGGTGGTTGTTAATTGCCATATTTCACCATGGCCGTGTTTTATTAAGCTACAAGTTACAATTTGCAAGCGGAAGTCTCTTTCTAACAAAATACATGAAATCTAAGTTAGGTAGGGAAATCTTTATGCTAACAAAACACAATTTGCCTCTTCAGTGGCCTGACAGTCCGCCGCCTCGCGGAGTGCGGCGCCGCGGGCGCACAGCACGCGGCCGGCTCCGTGCGAGCGGCGGCGGAGCGCATACTGCTCGCGGCGTACGCGCGTTCGCCGCGCGTCGTGCGCGCGCAGCTGCCGCCCGATGATGCGGTTACCAGGCGGAATCTGATCTACAGACATCTGTTTCAGCAGTTTGACAGGATTGACATGCAGGTAAGTAGTAGGTAGGTAAGGTGGTTTCAGACATCTATACCTATGTCCCGCTTTCGTCGAAAGAATCCCGCTTTTTTTATCAAAATGTTTCAAAGTCCCACTTTGCTCGAAAAAAAACTGGCAACTCTGATTGTGATGACACTCAGCAATCATCTAAGACAATATTTAAATAGGCATTAAAAAAACACGAAAGACATTTTTGATAAACCGAGAAAAAAATTCAAAAGAAACGCCTCTCTAACCGCTCAGGGGACACCCGGATTTGAACCGGGGACCTATCGATCTGCAGTCGATTGCTCTACCACTGAGCTATATCCCCTATAACAAACAAAACGAAAATTTATAATACCTAGCGATTATCTATTCTAATAAAATAAATCAAACAATTGTCAAGCACGTACCTACTTTGATGACATTTTTAAACGTCAGCTGTTATCAAATACCATTCAAATGTAAACATTAACACAGTTCTTTCCTAATTAGGTATCTTGATAATTTAATCAGCGACAGACGAAATTAAACTTACCTACGTTTTAGCTGTGGTTTTAGGTTGCGATCGGTCAAAATAAAAATGCCACTATAATATTATGAAACGCGAAGGTTTGTGATAATGGGTGTAAGGATTTATGTTTCTTTCACGCAACAACTATTGAACAGATTCCGATAGTATAATAGTAAGTAGGTATGTAGCTTATATACCTCATAATAACACATAGGTATATGCTACTTTTTATCCCGGAAAATTTTGCAAAGTTCCCGCGGGATAACGATAAACGGATTCTATGCAGATGAAGTCGCGGGTGGCAGCTAGTAAAGTAGTAATTATACATTATTTAGAGGGACCTATGACAATTATGTTGGTCTCGCAGGGGTTGGGCGTTGAAGAAGGTCGAAGAGTGGCTGCAGAAACACATTAACGCCCGTAGTCCAAACTAATATCATAAAACTTATTAACGCCTTGTCTGTTCAAACTCAACCATCTTTCCCAGAAAATGCTCAACCAAGCACCAACCGAAGAGCAGCTACTGAACGGCGACCAATCAGAAGCGCACTCCGCCGCCGAAACGGCCAGCTTGGCCCAATCAACGCGCAGCGCGACGACAAGCGGCATGGCGTCATCATTCGGCATGACCTCCTCCCTCGGAGCCACGTCCTCCTACAGCCTAAAGTCAATGACCTCCAGTGTCAGCGGGGTGACGTTAGCGCCATCTAGTTTGAGCGGCAGTTATACTACTTCCAAATCGAAGAGTAGTCTGAAGAAATCTCCTACGAAGAGATACACTCCTAGCAGAGCGGTCAAGGACTTCGCTAATTACCCATGCTATAATAAACTGAGGTTGGACAGTGCTGTTAGCCCGAAACACTCGCCCAGGTCTAGTGCTGTTGAGAAGGTAATTTTCAGAATAATTTGTCATCATTATTTAATTTTCGATCCCATTTTCATGCTAATTAGGATCCTAAACGACCACTGTTGTAGAGTCCAAGTAGCAGTTTGTGGTTAGATATTTAGAAAGGCCAGATATCTCTCGAAGAGAAGAGTTATCTTTATCCATCAGTTGATCTTTCCACAATTTAGGAACTTGACCTTTTCCCATCGTCATCAACATCTAAGAAGACCAGTTGCTATGCTAGATCCTCTTTATCATCACCTAGGTATTCAAAATCCAAAGCCGCATCTAAACATCACCTTCATCACTTCTAAACAACAGCGGTATATTTTGTCCTAGGTTCATTTCCAGGATAAAACCGAGGAACAGCCAGTGGTCTACCGCCGAACCAACCGCAACGCGGAGAACCGCCACTCCATGATACATTATGACCACGAAAGCTCCAAGCCACAGCTGAGGGAAAGACCCATCACAGTCTACGAACCTCTGCACATCGACTACAGAGACTCACCATCATTAGGTTCGCCTAAGAACTCGAGGATTGATGTGCGGAGCATGGATTCTTTGCCGATGGACTCCCCTCAGCTGTCGAGGATTGACTTAAGGTAACTATATTAGAACCCGGTTGTTTCCTCCCACGTATAAAGGTACGCGCTGTGCCGTAAGTAATGTGCCGAAAGAATTTATTGATTTGTATGGAAACCGAGAGTGTAAATTTTGCGTAGATATTTTAGGACAAAGAGTACTTACAGATGAAAGGAAACAACAACTCCATCAAAGTTTGTACTCATAGTTTTGTAATTCCTGCGCTCTCCAGGGTCTGCGTTTTGTGCCCGGGGCACTACCCTATTTTGTGGGATGGCCTGTGAGCGAGCTGGTACTTTATTTTATGAAACGGCCTGTGAGCGAGCTGGTGCTTTTTTTTCTGCTGTCCAGGTGTGACTCGGACAGGAGCTTGGATTCGCCGAAAGTCAAAGCGGATTACTACAGGGAAGCGGTGCTGGAGTCGCCGAAGCTTGTGGCTGGGTTAAGGAACCTGCACTTGGATGACAGCCAGATGGACGAGAGCGGGTATTACAGCCCTGGTAAGTATTCGGCTGTGTTGAAATTTTCTGTGAAACATAAAATTTGTCGCTGCATCCGGAATGAGGACTATCGTGAGTCAAAAATCCGCTAGGATCGTTAAGTATTGAGTGAGGTTTATCTGTCATTCTCCTCGAGTGAGAAACAAGCTACTGGCCCAATGACTGTTCCTGCTCCCGCACAGCATCTCTCCTCGAATCTCCTTGTTCTCTTGCTAAACGTAAGGACATCCTAATTGAATAGATGCGTGTGAGATTCTGGAAGCAATCCTTGATTCTTGGTGCTTCTAAGAAAGAATTCGTCATGCTGAGTAGGTTTGCTGAGTAGTGTAGATCTTTTGAAAAACGATATAGGTATTTCGTGGAAGCAGTGCGTGTCTTTTCTTCTAAAGATGTAGTTTAAAAATGTCCGATGCAAAAGAAATATCAAATCCGTCAAGTATTGCTTCAGTAGAGAATGTTGTATTTTTTTATGACAATGATGTGGCAGGTCGGAGGCAGCAGGCCGGAGCGAGCGAGACGCATTTCGAGACTTGCGAGAGAGGGACGGGAGATATGAGCAGCGATACCACGCCGGAGCCTGTTTGCAAGTAAGATTTAGTGACCACTTAAGAAACAGTGATAGCCTAGTGGTTTGACCTATGGCCTCTCAAGCAGAGGGTCGTGGGTTTTGGCCCCGGCTCGCATCTCTGAGTTTGTAATGGGCGATATTACATTTGTATCTTATCATGAGCTTTTCGGTGAAGGAAAACTTTGTGACTAAACCTGCATACGCCTGCGAAGCAATTCAATGGTGTGTGAAGTTTCGCACTTGCGCCCGCGTGGGAACTGAATAACTAAGAACTCCCTCATTCTGAGAGGGAGCCTGTCCACAGCAGTGGGACATGAAAAGGTTGATTATGATGATGAAATAAACTTATTTCTTCTCTAGTACAACGTGCACGTGGTGCGGTCGGCGCGTGCGCGCGGACGGGCTCGAGGCGCACTACTGGCAGCGCTGCGTGCTGCTCGCGCGCTGCCCGCACTGCCGCGTCGCGCTGGAGGCGCGCGTGCTGCACGCGCATCTATTAGGTACAAGTGCACTAAACAATTTTTACACAATACTGAGAGAAGACGTGATTGAAACATAACTTAATTAACGCTTGACAGCACAAGTTAAATAAAAATGGCCTGTTAGCTACTTCGCTATCGAGAAAATTTGTATAACGTTTGGAATAGCGCCCCCCCATCCCCGTGAGCTTATTTGGTACTAAAATTTAATATGTAATTTTCTCCATGGCGATACGATAATGTACTCGATTCTGGTGAAAAACCCGTACTGAACTGTCTTTTATCTTAAGCGTATTGTTTTTTTCCGCTTTGTAATGTCATGTTGTGTTTCTGTTTTCAGAAGAATGCTCAATGGGCGAGGGCTCGTGGAAGGCGTGCGCGAAGTGTGGCGCCGCCCTGCCGGCGGACCAGGGCGACTACCACGCTAACTGCATACGTAAGTTTACCCTTGTACTTAGTTTTTAACCGACTTCAAAAAAAGGAGGAGGTTCTCAATTCGTCGGAATCTTTCTTTTTTTTATGTATGTTCGCCGATTACTCGAAGACGGCTGGACCGTTTTCAAAAATTCTTTTTTTGTTTGAAGTCGGTGCTTCATTCAAAGAATATTCCGCTCGCACCGCACCGACTTCATATTTGTGCTAGGTCATAAAACTCATGGCTTCAGAGGATTATTTCATGTTTTTTTCTGAGGTTTTTTTTGAAGGTGGTTTTTACTTTTTGTTAAAAGATTTTTTTTAATTGGAAGAGGGAGGTAAACGAGCAAGCGGGTCACCTCATGGTAAGCGATCACCGCCATGAGAACCAGCAACCCCAAGAGAGTCACTAGTCTGTTGCCGGCCTTTAAGGAGGAAAAGAGATAGAGGAAAGGGGGGGATGGGGTTTCCGGCACTCTTACTGACCGAACGGAACGCAACCCTGTTGCCTGTGCCCAGCAGTGGGACCTAAAAGAGGCTGCTAATGATAATGATGGTTTGTTCCTTTGACACCCCTGGACACCCCTTGAGAAAGCTATAGCTGATCGTCTCGGTATATCATTATTTTGTACTGTTTCACAGCATTGGGTATGGACGAGTGGAAATGTCCGTACTGTCTGACAAACGTGCTGGCGCGGGACTTGCCCTGGGAGCGGCACCTCATGCAGTGTCCAAGGAACCCGCGGCTCAGTAAAGCTACGTAGTATAGGAAACTAACTGAGATTGAAACTTTTATTTTATTAAAAAAAATTACTCGTTTATTAGTGATAACGCATAGCCAGCCTTATTGTACGTGCGCACACAGTCAAACCGCGTGCGTGCACGGAGTTTCGGAATATCTGATTGGTTAAGTGTCTACGTGTGAGTGCAAGGCTGGATATTGACTGCCCGTGCATGCATTTTTAGTTTGAATCTATAATAAATACTCATCTTAGTAGACATGATCTCAGTAGATATTAGATAGTTATAACTAATTAGATATTCTCTCTAAAATCATAAAATGATACGCGACTAGATTGACCGGCCAAATTTGAACATTAGCTCCTGATACGTAAAGTCCATTTTAAAGATAAAAAACATGAATTTAAAAGTTTAGACGATTAGATAAAAGTTATGAAAAATAGATTAACGAACATACATTCTCGTAGAACCTCGTTCTCTGTAGAATAGTCAATTGGGTAAAAATAAATATGAAATGATTGTTTGTAGGCACATATTGTTTGAGTGCATTATCGTTTTAACTCGTTTTTTTATTAAAGCTATAAAATTTAAGGCACAGCTTTCCTCCATGGCTACCGTCCAAAATTCAAAAAAATCCGTCTTATACTTAAAACGCTCACTTTTCAGTTTATATTTAGGTAGGCTATATTTATTTACAAAGATGCACTAACTATTACTGTATTATACAATCTATTACAATGTTGTGTTTTATATTTGACTCTACGTAGAGTTTAGTGACTTATTTTTATTGTTACATGTTGTTTAATTTTGTTATTATCAATGTTGTTTATTACTTAGTTTCAAATGTAACTTCAAGCTAAGTGCGCAAAAACGTTTGCATACAACTCTTGTGTTTTAATTGTTGTTTTGTCCTCTAACATTTTGGAACCATGAAGTCAGCTTTAGCTTTTTATTTCTTCGTCATGATTGATAGTTAAAAGAGAGAAATATAGCAAATAATAGTGCTTAGAGACATATACTTAATAGAGTCATTAGTCAAATGGATTTCATTAGTCTCATTTTGGTTTTTTGTCTAAATACATTCATATAATAAGCATTTTACTTAGTTGCTTAATTGATCTAACAGGCGTTTATTAGCAGCATCTGATGACTATAAAATGAAGTATTTCATACTCGTAACAACTTGAAAAATACGTATGAAATATATCAGCACTTACATGATTAGATTGCAGTGTTAGTGTTCATTCATTTACGTGTTATATTTAAGGATTCGTTTATTTAATTTAAAAAATTACTAGTATATGTATTATTTAGTTCAGAGGTAAGTAAAAACAGTTTACCATAGATATAGTTAGTAACTATAATAATCTATATATATAAAATCTATATATATAAAAATGAATCCCTATTTCCCTTGGTCACGGCATCACGCCTGAACGGCTGGACCGATTTCGCTAATTCTTTTTTTGTTCTGTTCGTTATTATCAGGAGAAGGTTCTTATGAAAGAAAAAAATAAGGAAATTGCGCGGAAAATTAGAAACTTTAAAATTACTTAACCACCATATAAAATTATTAAACTTTTTTAATGTAACCTTAGTCATAACTATCGGGTCAGCTAGATCAACCTGACAACTTTATATAATAAAACAATTAACTTAATAAAATCAAAAATCTGCTCATTTATGGCGTCTAAGGCGGAACAAAGTTCGCCGGGTCAGCTAGTATAATATAATAGGTAACGCGCCTTTAGTGATCAACGAGTTTTGTCATTTTAAAATCCCCAGTTGCCAATTATAGTCATATTTTTACTACAGCCCACTAATTCTGATTCCTATTTCACCCCACAATTTGTCTTTGGCTGAAGTTTTTATTGCTGAAAACATTTTATTGCCACTTGTTGCCACGGAGATGTCCCCTGGGTAACTCGACTAAAATAAAATTTTCAGTAAGATTTTCTAAGGCATCACTCCATTAACCGTTAGGATTTTCAACAGTTATATGCCGATGTATTCATGCTTCATCTCCTAAGCATGCAAATCCTGGCTTTTGGGGGAGTGGTGCTTTAGAAAATCTTATTTTGGACGAGCTACCCAGGGGACATCTCCATGGCAACGAGTGGCAATGAAAAGTTGATTGACCCTCTTTACCTATTATAGATATAATTAGTATAATTATGTTTACTAAAGGTGTAGTAACATTAACTATAGTCATAGTTAAAATTAAACTAGTGGTAGCTAATGTTAAAATAGCGTTCTAGCCACATCACCCACTGTGATAGGGTCGCGGTTTCGTTAAATCAGGTACAATGTGTGGGACTTCGTTGATGGTTTAGATGTAAAACTAAATTTAAGGGCATTAGACTTGAGCAGCGTCAGTGAAGAAACTTTTCAAAATTATTGACTTACATTAAAATGCAAGACGAAAGAAACGAACACGAAAAGGGACTGTCTCAGCACAGTAATAGTTTCGTTAAAACCTTAACCTTAAGAAATACTAAATCTAATTAAATTATCGACTAAGTTTCTAATACTTCGTTTAAAAAGAAGGAAACAATCTTGACGTGTCCTTTTATTGAAAAACGCCTTTTTAAAAATAAGTAAAACCAAGTAACAATTAAATAACAATGAGATTTAATCATTTATATTGTTATGGTTTTAAAAGTAACGGTTACTTATTTTTTAAAAGCGTTTTTCAATAAAAATACATTATATACTTAGTTTAAAACGTAACAAAGTTCGAGTAAGAATCGCGAAAGTTTAAAAGAACACATTACAGTACATACAAGTAAGTGCTTCAGTCGACTTTTAAGTGTTATTCTGTCCCGAGACTCAGGAGACAGCAGTGATAAGTACAGTTGCTTATAAAATTATTGCAATGTATTCTACTACGATGCATCTAGGCTTATTGTAACAGTTATAAATCCTAACCTTTGGAAGATTTGTACCCTACAAAATCATACTTTTAATAAGTGACTCAGGAGACGCCACAATAGCAACTCGGTACACTTGTAAGTAGATTGACCCAATTATATAAAAGGTTTGTTTACTGGCTCTGCTTAAGTACACGTTATTATTATTATAAAGAGAATAGATTCTTTCGTAATTTCATTTTTAACCTTCTTACTCCACTGAGAATCGGTAGACATTAATTAGAATATACTTAGTTAGATTTGATAGATTAAGAATAAATGTAAGAAAGTGGTAGCCTTTAGTCTTGGGCTGCTTTATTTTTCCATCAGTTTTTACCCTCAGATTTGAACGTTTGAATTTTTGAATTTGAATTTTGAATTTCATTGAAACGTTTCTTTATACATTGTTGGGCAACAGATGACGTCTCTTCGACTTAAATTCTAATTAGTTCTGGATAAGATTTTAGCAAACTTGCAACTGATAACGGCCACTCAAGTCCTATAAGTAGACTTTATGGAGTAAAGGCGACATCTAGCTAAAAATTACAAGTAAAAAAGTCTAAAGGATTTTTCTCATTCAATGCGTCCCTTATTTCACCAACTTTACAATAGTCATAATAACATACATTACTGGGATGACAGCTGTCAAATATTGGCTGTTAAAAAGTCTAACTATACATTTCTTTGCCAATAGATAGTGCGCTAAAACAAAAGCTCTTCAATTCAACAATTGACACCGAATTGCCATTGAAAAGGGACATTTGTGAAGTTGGTGAAATAGGGGTAATGAAGAATCTTTTTAATCGTATAAAAACGCAATCCTTATAAAATTATCTCGAAACTCAGACAGGTATTTGAAATGAAATATACGAGTCACTCTGATCACTGGCGCTCAGGAGCCTGATTTTACAAATTCCACCTGTAAAAATTAACTGATATGAATTTGAAACAATTAAAAGAGTCGAGTAGGTGAAAATTCTACTGCCCTAAATGAGTATCAGGACCAGCAAAAAATTTCAATAGTACAGTAGTTTTGTAATTTGTAAAATCTGGCCCCAGTTCTCGTTTGGCTAACCGTTCGAGTCTACCCTGAGAAAGGACCACAGATAGTGGTCCGTTTGTTTTATTTCAACATACTTAACACATGTAATGAGGGCTGCCTTTATTTTAAACGAAGAACGCATACAATGTGGTAGCTATTTATAATTACAGACATTAATAATTGGTTAGATTCGTTAGTAATAAATAATAATCAAGGGTCAAGTTGAGATTTTACTACGGAACCCAAAAAACAACAAAGTTCACTACAAATGCTCTTCCTTATAGAAAGTGACATTAAAAATAGTGCTAATATAAGACTACAATAGGTTATTTATAAAGTTTTATAAGAATTGCTAAGGAAATGTACATATTTTGACAGCGTCTTATGCCTATGGTATGCCATTTTTTTTATCTATAAATGCAGTTTATCTTGTCAGTAAATTGATGGTATTCAGCTTTTTAGGACCAGTAGGACTGGGCGTTGATGAATCAGTCAACCTTCCTTAAATTTCTATAGTAGATTGTTCAACGAGGGAGGAAAAGGACCAATTTCTAACGAGATATTTTGGCACCCGAGCATCGCGAGGGTGTCAATAATTAGAATTTGAAATTGGCGTTTTCCCAGAGTTAAACACCCTGCTTTTAATCTCGACTATAAGGAAAGAAAAAAAAACATGAATCTTTAAGAAAAAATATTTATATAAAAAAAATATTGATTTGCTCACCGCGACCACAGAGAACAAAAGACAAACAATGCTTCCGCGCCAATTTCACGCTTTTTAAGCGTTTTTTTTTTCTAAATTGATCGCTGGTCAGAATAATTATTGTTAGTCTTTATTTAATAGACTTTATTAAAGAACTACTTTACTTTATAAATTCAATCAAGCAGTTAGACAAAACCTATTCATTTATAACAGTATGTATTTTAGTACACATTTTTTGGAAAACAAGTAAGTTACAATGTTAAAATTGAAACAAATAGTTTGACTCTATGGGCTGCACTCACAATACCATTGCCATTTAACGAGTGTTTTTTTTAATTAATGCAAACTGCTTTTTTCGTATTTTTTTTTTCTTTAATTTAAGTGTAATTTATGCAGAAAAAAACTACGTTAATGTTGTAAGTATTAATAATGATTGGGTACCTAAGCACGTTTTTTTTTATAATAGCCAACAATAATGAAAAATAATAAAAACATAAGAATTGTGCCATAGGCTGTATTGTATAGGCTGAATAGGTCATAGTCATAGCCATCCATCCAGCGCTTTTTTTTTTAAATTTTTTACTCCCTAGGGGAGCCATGCATAACTTTCCTCCCGTATGTTAGATAAGATATGCCTCACTTTCCGAGTATGAGAGATGAAAATTTTATAATAATGTAATGTGATTCAGTGTTCGTTAAAGGACATCTGGGACATTATAGTAGTTTATGCAACTGCTATATAATGAGGGTCCTTAAAACATGAGTGTGTTATAGGATCACACGAGTGTTTTAAGGCCTAATTATGTAGAGTTGCATACATTACTTTATCTACATACATATTATAAGTACTCTAAGATGGGTTCAGAAGCCCGAGGCATATATGTATTCCCATACCTGTCACGAATTTGACTGTTTTTTTTTTAATCATAGAGAAACATACCGAGCTGACGTTTCGTAAACTGTTATTTTTTTGTAAAAAAAAAATATATCACATTATTAATTATACATGTCGGACTGAACTCGACTTATATACGTGAGTGATCCGTTTAATTTCACTATGATTGTAAATTAAGTTGGTTGTCAAATTTCGTACATCGAATTCGATATCGAAAAGTCATTACGACATCGGATTCGATGTCGTAATGACTATTACTTTACTGCTGGTGGTGGTGGTGGTGGTGCCTGGGCGGGCGCTGTCGGCGAGCAGGCGTCGTCGTGCTGCAATGCTGGTCATTTTCTACGGTTTCTGAACGCACTATAGAGGACTTATGATATGTGTGTAGATAAATATAATAGTTACACGTACCAAGTACTTAGTCTATTAACGATACTGAATCATATTACAATAAACTTGTATCATTTCAATTTCACTCTGTTTAGACTTACCCTACAAAAAAAACAAGAAAAAAGGAGAAAAACTGTTGATAGGGTTAATGTAACATAAAATTACTAACTTTGTAACTTTACAATTATTTTACAATTAATTACTTTACAATTAATTTTTATGTTTAAGTGATGCCTGATCATCTATGCTGCTACAAAACAGAATTTCGATAGATATTTTGTATTTCTTCTACATATTTACAGTTTACAGGGAATTTCGAAAGACTATTGAAATTGTAACAAATACTACATATTTTTGTGTATATTTTATACAAAATCCATGTGACTAATGACTCTTTTGATGCAAATAGTAAACTACCACGATGTCATGCTTTATTTGAAAAAATAAATAAAAATAAAACTATTTGATCGTGAAAAAAACTTGATACAAAGAAGTTGACTTCGGTGTCTTTGATTTTCTTTTATACTTAAGTTTGTATTAAGTATATATCGTGTACCTACCTATCACGTTACGTTATTATTGTTATCTATGACTTCATATTGTATTATAAATGTACCTATGCGCACAATAAAAATTACATCTAAGTACTTTAAATCGATTTCACATACAATGATATTCTTGCTGTTTAATTCGACTTTCAAGATTTAAGAACGTGACGTTAAAATTGAAACATCTTGTAGCTCAATTGAAAAGTGCATAACTGGCTTAGTAGCTGAAGTAGCCGAACACTTTAGTAAGTACTTTGTCGCGATAACCTACTATACTGTGATGTTTGAAATGATTCACTTTGTGGATGTGACAAAGTAATGCTCAGCAACTTCTGAGGCTGACCGTACGATTAAAAGTATGTATTTTTAATACTCATTTTCAATATGAAGATTATTTTCGGTTTGGTAAACGTTCAAGCTGGAACTCTAAAATGCCCGAGACGATCAATCGCGATTGTCAATTGTACGTGATTGACAATTGCGAAGCGAGTTAGGTGTTTGACAAATATTTTAATTAACAGGAATCATTGAAGCAAACAATTGATCGTTATAATTGAAATAGACTTAGCAGCATAGCACTTCAATTGGAATTGTCAACAACGTAACACATTGCCAATCGCAATCGATCGCCTTTATAATTTAATACATATATAATTTACCGTTGTTTTCATTATTTAAAGAGTTTTCTGCCCCAAATGCTAAAAAGTTAAAATGATGCCTCATTTCACTTGTCGATATACCTATGTAAATGAGGTCTGATTTTTGATTGGCCAGTATTCTAACGAATTTACGAATAATAAGTATTATTTACTTAATAATAAATGTGTAAAAATGGACTGAGAAGAATTCGAACGAGCAGCTTAATTGGTAGAGCATTTTTTTAGAGAGATTAGTAGAGACCCCTTTAAGGGATAAGTTCGCCTTTGTACATTTGATTTTGTTCTGTTATCTGTTTTTTTTTTGTTTTATGTGCAATAAAGAGATATAAATACATACATACATTTATTGCAGAAGCACCTTTTCTTGTAATTTTTATGTTTTGGAGTGGATCTTTCTTTATTAACATATTGTTTTATAAATCAAGCGATTTTATTGATTTTTGCATATAATTTGAACCTGTCTATAAGTTTTTTTACACTCATCTCTTCTTTATATCTAATAATTATCAATAACAAAGTTGCCTTAAGTCTCATGTTCCTTTTTTGTGAATCTCAAAATATGACTAGTGTTATTTTAAGAAACTGAAACAAAAATGGGATCGCGTGTATTATTTGAAAAATGTAATTAGTTTTAATATTAATCCGTGTGAAAGTGTTCTTATCAACACTCGTTAAAAATGGCTCATTCAGCGACCATTTTTAAATTAAACTTTATGCCATAAAAAAATTGAAAAGCCCGATGTTTTTATTTTCAACTCCAATATCTCAAAACCGTCTGAACCGATCGTCGAGCAAAAACGACTAACTATTACTAAGCGTGAGCACCATTTCAGCACTGTTTTGTTGATGTAGCACTTTAAACCTTAAAGGGCGTAAGAATTGTTATCGCGGACGCGAATGATTTTGGATACAGACGGATCGAATAAAGGGTTTCTAATGATGATTTGTGTTTTATTTGCATTATTTTAAATACTGAACGCAGTACAGAGAAATTTCATTTAATATTTAATCGATCACTAAAGATTTTTTTACAGAAATATTTAAGTAGCAACCAAGGTCCCAAGCAGAAGGTCGTGAGTTCAAGCCCCGACTCGCACCTGAGTTATTTGCAATTTATATACGTACGTGAGTGATCCGTTTATTTCACTATGGTTGAATACCCACCTACGGTCATGTTAAAAGTGACAAATTAAAGGCGTAAGTAATTATATTAAATGTCATATAATTATTCTTTGTTACAAGTAATATTACATCATTTATTGAATCAGGCGTTACTTTGCGGAGGTCCATATTTATGAACTAAAAAACAATTACTTTGCTCACCCGCGACCACTAATGACAAATAGTTATATCTGTGCGGCAAATGTATGTTTCCATGCAACACCTCCACCTCCACTGCTACACGAATCAACACATGCCACACAGACCCAACTATCACCACCACCACTATACTAAACGCTGACGCGTTTCGGCACTCTCCACGAGGCCATTTACGAAGCACAACAACAACCGCTCAACATGCCACCACTTCCACTACTGACATATGTAAACCATGTACTCAACTTAGTTAATGACAAAACCAACGTACCCACTAATATTTTATAAATTCCAAACTACCCTTTTATGTAAGTCCTAAACTACCCTTTTTTAAGAAATGAATTCCAAACTACCCTTTTTATTTTTATTTTTAATCTACGCCAGGTACCCCGTTATTTTTAACCGAGTACGGTAAAAAGAGAAGTCATGTTCTCATTATTACTATGACACATTATTAAAATTAGAACCAAGTCGTAACAAAGGCGAAGAAACCAAATTAACTTGTTCATTAATAATAGACCCCACAAAATACAATAATAATAATATTACATCATCACATCACATTATTATCAATCAACTGTTCGAGCCGTTGGTTCTAGCCTCTGCCGCCCCTGTTGCCCCCTCCGCCGCTCCCCCCACCTCCTCTGCCCCCCCCGCCTTTTCCGCTCCCTCCGCCTCTTCACCCCCCGCCTCTTTTGCTTCTGAGACCTCCCCTTCGCCGTCCGTGACGTCAGATGACTTCTTGAATTTGTTGACATCTGAAATAACCACAAGAGTAAACAATTCAGATAATTGACCCGATGAATAACTGATGTCAAAATAGGTTGGATTACATTAAATTCATTTACCTTACTCCTTATTAAAAATACATTACATATTAAATGACAAAAATTAAAAGAACTCGCAAAAATGTCGTCAAGAAAAATAAAAATAAATGTGTTCAATCAACATTTCTTTGCCACTCGTTGCCATGGAGATGTCCCCTGGGTCACTCGTCTAAAATAAGATTTTCTAATGTAACACTATCAAATGTTTTGACAGTTATATACGAATTCCTTCATTCTTCCATGTCCTAAGCATGCAAATCCTGACTTTCAGGGGAGTGGGGTCTTAGAAAATCATATTTTTGTTGTGTTACCCAGGGGACATCTCCATGGCAACGAGTGGCAACGAAAAGTTGATTGACCCAATTATGCAAGATAGGTACAGTAAAATAAAATACCAAAGCCCTAATTTAGAAAAGTCAATTAACAAAAATAAACTTACAGATTTGCAAATGACACAATAATAACAACGAACGAACAAAGTGAAATATCGTTAGCGCAATGTAGGACAGTGATGACGTCACTCGCGCTAATGTCGCAACGAGTATGAAATTCAAGGACGACAAAACCAAGAGGACTGCCAATGGCTGCTATACAATGTCGCGTTGCTGTAAAATAATGAGCCTGCTGTAGCCAGTTTCACTATAGAGGTCTCTGTACTCTTAATTTTGTATTGACACACCTCTGGCTAACACAATAGCGCTATCTATGAACTGAAAGAAAAAACGAATTTAAATGGCGCTATTGTGTTAGCCAGAGGTCTAAATGTCATATCAAATGAATGGTACAGAGACCCCTCCGTAGTAAAGCTAGCTACAGCAGGCTTATTATTTCAAAGGAACGCGGCATCGTATAGACACTGGCAGTCCTCTTGGTTTTATGATCCTTGATGAAATTAAATAAACGTACCGTATTTGCTGTAGTCCGCCCCCAACAGTCGTAGGTAGTGTACAGTATCGGGGGTGGCTGTGTAAGCCCGCAGCGAGTGCACTCCCCGCCAGCCAACTAGAGTTAGCTGCAGGTTTGATGCTTCGTCTTTGTATTGGAGGACGCAGCTGCCAGTTGCTGGTAAGATAAGAAAATTAATAAAATACATAGGCTGATAACCCATAACCTTTACGTTTCGCAGTCGGGTACAAAAAGACTGTATGTGAATACAAATATTTGCTCTCGGGTCTTGGATGTTTAATATGTATTTAAGTATGTATTTGTTAATGTAAGTATGTTTATCCGTTGTCTAGTACCCATAGTACAGGCTTTGCCTAGTTTGGGACTAGGTCAATTTGGTGTCAATTGTCCCATGATATTTATTTATTTCGATAGTATGCTTGAACTCACCAAGATCTTTCACCTGCGCTTGCGTGTGTTCCGAAAACAGCGCTATTTCGGACGGCTTGCTCGGGTTGTCATTCTGCAGGACGAGAACCAAGTCCTCCTTGAGGATGCGCACGCGGCGCTTCGGGCCTATGAAGGGGAGCACGCTATTCAGGCCTTCTTGTGACAACCTGGATTTTTTAAAGAAAAGAAAAATACATTTATTAGAGACTAGACACATAATCATTTCACAACACGTATTTTTTTCTGAAACAAAATATTTCAGTTGTGAAACGTTTGTCAGTGAAATAATAATTATAATTAAATTCTTTATTCAGACAACTACATAGTTCATGTGTTAGTAACGGTATCCTATAACTATGTTAGTGATTGTAATAAAAATAACATTAAAATTTTAATCAATAAATTGTTAATGTATATTATGTAAATGCTTGAAGAACGGAGAATCATACTTCCCCACAAATACTTGGAGGATGGTCCGATACCGCAAACTACCCTATCGTTTTTTTTATAGACCAAAAATTCCTTTTTGAATCGTCGGGTTTGACACACTCAAGTCACTATAATGCAAAAAAAAATATTTTAAGCAAAATCAACCATGTTCCAAGAGTAATAAGGTTGATATCGACTTTAATGCCTTTGCCGGTGGTCAAAATGACTTTGTGCCAAGTTTCTTGCTTCACATTCTTCTTGGCATCATGGTCTTTCCGAAAGCGTTGGTAGACTCAAAACCAGGACCAGGGTGGCCGAAATAGTCACACCTACTCGTTGTTTTATTTTATTTGGAATCAATTAACTATGGAAGCCATTTCCGGAATAAAAATATTTCATTTCATTTCAAAAAATTCGGTTTATAAGAGCATTCAACTACCTATTTGCTGAATAAAATTTTGAATAATTAGTGAACGTAGTGTAACTAGTATTAACGGATTTTATGGAACATTCCCTTTACCCGCTACTGTCATAGTCTGTGGTCTGATATACATACCCCGGCGGGCCTCGCTCGCCCCGGCGTTCTTAGAAATGGCGGTGTACAATATTTAATTGGAAATTAAATTTGTAATTAATAGTGATTAGTGCTTTTATTCCTTTAACACTAGTGACTTTTGTTTTTTTTGTTCTGTTATCTGTATTTTTTTGTTTTATGTGCAATAAAGAGATATACATACATACATACATACATACTTTTTCTGGTCACCCGACGAAATACAACTAGGATTCTTTAGTGCCCACCTGAACGGACACACCATGTTCTTATTGTCGCAGCGGACGAAGGTCTTCACCCCCGTGTTGATGATCTTGATCTTGGCCTCGTTTCTCATCACGACGTCCCTCACCACGGGAGACACCAGATATATATTCTTCTTTTTGCCCACGTAACATCTGTAAGGTAAATACAGAATTAAGAGCAATATCGTAAAAAAATTTATAATTTGCTAACTGACTTAAAAATTGAAGATTCTTTGTTACTTTTTACATGAAACTACCTACCGTGAGACACAATCATAGCGAAACAAAACGGATCACTCACGTATATAAGTCTAGTTTAGCCTGACTTCTTTCGGACTAATTTGGTCTAATATTGAGGTATAGACCTAGCGAGCTCATTTTTTAACATTTTGTTTTTATTTTCTATAAAAAAAAAAATCTAAGAAACGAATCGACAGCAAAATTCTATACAATTATCGAACGTGCTCACCAAATTTCGCGAGAATCGGTTGTGAAATGCGACCTGTAGAGGAGAACAACCGGACAGATATAGGAAACCATTTTTGCCCAAGCTAAAACGGAGACGCTTCGCTCGCTCGGTCAAAAAGTTAAATAACATAACCAGAAAGTTAAGAGGAATTTCATTTTAGCTCTCTAGGTTGGCAACGCATCTGCAAAACTCTGGAGTTGCGGATGTCTATGAGAAGTGGAGATTTTACCCAAACATACCTAAAAGGTAACCTAACCAACTTAAATTAGGAACAGAAAACTATTGCAATTCCGGGACACAATATACCCTATGTCACTCTCACAACTGAGACGAATCCAATGACACCTCATGCGTTGAAACGTGTTCGTTGTGATGTAGTGTGTTTTTATGTCAATAAATGTTGTGAGTTTGAGTTTGAAATCCGTCAAACGATTTAGGCTGTAGAGAGAGTAGTGCCAAATAATCAGACATACATACATTCGCTTGAATAACCTAACCAACTTAGACAAGATGAAAAACCCCCGACATTGTCATTTCAATGTTCAATATTTCAACCAGCATCTCGATTAAACTAGCTTTCGCTTAAAAGAAACCGCATCGAAATCGGTCCATCCGTTTGGGAGCTAAGATGTCACAGACAGATACACAGACACACAGATACAAAGATACACAGGTCAAACTTATAACTTATAACACCTCTCGTTTTAGTCGGAGGTTAAAAGCATAACCCTGCTTTTGCGGTCGGGTGAAAAAATCGACTAACCTCGTAAGCAAGCACTTGGAATCAAACTCTTCATTCAAGTCATAGTACTCTTTTATAGAAGGGAACACGTCTTCGTCATCCCCCTTGAAGAACACGAACGGGTCCTCCTTGTAGCCGCCCATCCTCCTCCTCTTGTGCGGCGGTTTCTCTTCTCTCTTCTCCTGAACTTCTGTCTGCTCTCTTTCCTTCTCCCACGGCAGGGGGGCGGTCTTCTCCAGAACTGCTACGAAGAAACCGCCCGTGTCTTGATGGTGGGGCAGGATTCTTATACTGGGAAAGAAAGAAAATAGTAGTTTATGCAACTGCTACATAATGAGGGTCCTTAAAACACGAGTGTGTTTTTATGAAACGAGGCGAAGCTGAGTTTCATAATAGGATCACACGAGTGTTTTAAGGCCTAATTACGTGGAGTTGCATACATTACTTTAGCTACACACATATTATAAGTACTCTAAGATGGGTTCAGAAGCCGAAGGCATATCATACTCATACCTGTCACGAATTTGACTGTTTTTTTTAATCATAGACAAACATACCGAGCTGACGTTTCGTGAACTGTTTTTTTTAATTGTAAATTATCACATTATTATTTATACATGTCGGACTGAACTCGACTTACATACGTGAGTGATCCGTTTTATTTCACTACGATTGTAAATTACGTTGGTTTTCAAATTTGAAACATGGAATTCGATACCAAAAAGTCATTACGACATCGGATTCGATGTCGTAATGACTATTACTTTACCGCTGGTGGTGGTGGTGGTGCCGGGGCTGGCGCTGTCGGCGAGCAGTCGTCGTTGTGCTGCAATGCTGGTCATTTTCTACGGTTTCTGAACGCACTATAGAGGACTTATGATATGTGTGTGGATAAAATTAAAAACACAATACAATTCGTTTGTGACAAATGGAAATGGTTTCATCGTGACTTTTAACATGAAACTACGGTGAGACTCAATCATACGTATTTCAGTCGAGTATAGCCCGACCAAGCAACCGCCAAAACGTGTCCCTTTTTAGCCGTAATAAAAAATAAAATAATACGTATATAAAAATACAAAAAAAAAATTACTTATTTTCAGATTTCAAACATCCATAGAGTGTAATAGATTTTCGTTCTCATTATGGCAAAAAGACGAGATTTAGATAAAAGTGAAAAACAAATTCTAATATTGCAAAGTTGTAGAATGACCGACCTATACTCAGCATTGGGTAGTAAACGGTTTTAGAAGAGAGAAGATTAGACATAATGAAAACGGGATATTGACCGCGATTACCTTATAGGTTCGATGAGCTCCCGATATTAAAAACGTCGTTATGCAAGACTTGTCCAGAATCAGTTTCGGGTACGCGTAGTGACACCGTAAGTGTTGTGTGCTTAAATCGAGTAACAAGTGAGAATTGCCACTTTTAACATGAAACTACCGTGAGACTCTGCCGTGAGTTGTGTGCCGCTGTCAGCTGCGTCTAGTAGTCGCGCGAGCAGAGCCGCGGCGCGCAGTGTGCGTCTCGCCGCCGCTGGGTCGTG
The DNA here is from genome assembly GCA_963691665.1 of Clepsis dumicolana. Classification (NCBI taxonomy): domain Eukaryota; kingdom Metazoa; phylum Arthropoda; class Insecta; order Lepidoptera; family Tortricidae; genus Clepsis; species Clepsis dumicolana. The sequence goes on from OY829526.1 coordinate 3,500,314, forward strand.
CGCTCCCAGAGGAAGGACTACGAATTAGTCCGAAACATGTCGAGCTAAACTCGACTTATATACGTGAGTGATCCGTTTTTATTTCACTAACAAGTGAGAACACGACCGATAGTAGTGGCAGTGCGCGCAGTCGGCGCGCAAAAATGCAGGTAGACAGAGCCCGGTCTGCGCAACATTAGTGTCTACCCCCGTTTCGTCAGTTTGCCCGTGATCATGATGCATGCAACTGCATCGAAATATCGGGTGCTCATCAAACCTATAAGGTAATCGCGGTCAATATCCCGTTTTCATTATGTCTAACCGCGAATCATTTAAAACTGTTAAGAGAGAAGATGTGCTATTAGTAAAATACTAACCCTGTTATTCATAAACCTACAGTAACTAAAATGCCGTTAAAGTTCGTTTATCCCTTTTTGTCACATTGACATTTCAGCTAGTAAGAAGAAGACAAAACCTATTTTAGCTAATAAAGGCCTGAGTGACGTTTATGTATAAGGGCATAAGTTCTTACCATCTGTCGAGATGATACTTTTCCACGTCCTCTGGCTGGGGCGGGAACATCTGCGGCCGCACCACCGTCTGCCACTTCTCCGGGACGTCCTCGTATTTATCGTAGAACACCATGTCCTTGGACGCCGGCCGCCAGTGGGTCATGCCTGAGCAAAATATTTCAGTTAGAAAGAAGTTAAGTTTCTGATATCTGAACTAATCGCTCTACGAGTCCATTATATGGCGGGTTGTATTGGGGTGTGAATGTAAAACAGATTCAACAAATTACAGGCAGATGTTTGTATGATGAATACGAATGTTTGATCTCGGGTCTTGAATGTGTAATATTATGTATGTTGGTATAAGTACGTTTATCTGTTGTCTAGTACCCATAGTATGTATAGGTTTTGACTAGTTTGGGACTAGGTCAATAGGGATGATGCCTACTTGGTCAAATCAGCAACTTTTTTGAAACGTCAAAACGATTTGACCGGATCCGTTAGTACGAAGTTTGTATTGAATTACAGAACTATAACGTCATAATTTTCAGTGATCAAACCGCCTCCTTTTATTAGTTTTTGTTAAATTAAAAATAGTCTTAATTGCAGTAATAAGTGAGACATCGGTTTTTTATGAGTATTTTCGGAAGCCTGAAAAGTCAAAATGTAAAATGATTTTATTTTGACATCAGTCAACAACGTTATTGATGACAACTACTGCCCCATAATGATACCTTTTTTTAACCGACTTCAAAAAAAGGAGGAGGTTCTCAATTCGTCGGAACATTTTTATTTATTGAAGATTTCAACGACTCACTCCGCCACTCCATTAGAATCGGGATTGTATGGTGTGAATGTCAACAACCCTACCTGGATGCGACTTGAGGCCGGTGAGCTGCGGGCGCGCGTCGACGACCGCCAGGCTGCCCGCCGCCTCGGCCAGCAGCCGGTGCAGCACGGCCTCGTTCTCCACCGGGTTGAAGGAGCACGTGGAGTACACCAGCCGCCCGCCGGCCGCCAGCAGCTCGCAGCCTCGCTTCAGCACGCGGTATTGGATGCTGAAGTTATACAATTAATAAAAATACATATACAGTCGGCAGCAAGTTGCTGAGCAACCGAAGCGCTCACAATGATCTAAGCACGGCTCTATTGTTATAGACATAAGAGCTTGTGCAGATCATTGTGAGCGCTTCGGTTGCTTAGCAACTATTGCTGCTGACTGTACATATTGTCACAACATAACTATGGGGATTACACTAGCAAATCATGAAAAAACCGGACATGTGTGAGTCGGACTCGCGGACGAGGGTTCCGTACAAAGATTAACCTGCTTTTCCCCGGCGTTTTAAGTTGTCCAGTATTGGCAGAGCCCTGTTCCTAAGCAAAATGTATGCAGTGCGGGGTCATTTTATATTGGTCTGTGACATTTACAGCCAGATATAATTTTTTTACATTTTGAAAAAATTCTGAGTGGTCGTGCTATAAGAGCTACCTTCATACCAAATTTCAAGTTTCTAGGACAACTGGAAGTACCCTTTTGGTTTTCGCAGTACGGCAATTTGTATGGAAACAATAACCTTTTTAATGACTGCATCTTTGGATTGCAGGCTTGAGTATTTGGTATTAATTTCATCATGCTACCTCCACGCGTTCCAGAGAAAAAGGGTCTTGACAGACAGACGGACAGCAAAGTGATCCTATAAGGGTTTCGTTTTTCCTTTTGAGGTGCGGAACCCTAAAAAGGACACTAGCTACGTTCCGGTAATGGGTAGAATCCACAGCGGGTCACGATTCAGTTGCTTTGATACACAGACCAACCACCCTCTCTGGACACCGCATCTTCTATAATTTACTTGGAAAGTCATTACGAAAAAGCCGCGGTGAGCGGGCCGGGGGATTGCGTCGTGATTGGTTCATAGCTTGTCATCTGGGGGGCTAGCACGCGCGCCATTTTGTCGCTTGTCGCTCAGTGCGTCCTTCACTGATTCCATCACTATGAAAGGGACGCACTGCGCGACAAGCGACAAAATGGCGCTCATGCTACGAGGGCTGTTTGATAAGTACCCGTTTTCTAAATATATTAATATCACTGGCCGCAAATAAGTATGCCACCTTTTTAAGCCATTTTTCATAGGCGGGAAAATTAAAAAAAAAATGGCATTCTTTTGTTTTTTTTCTCATTTGACAACGATTCAGTGAAGGCGTGAACTCAAAATTGTTAAAATGGAGAAAGAACAGTATCCGTCTGTAATTAGATTATTATTTTTGGAAGGAAAAACATGTGATGAAATAAAAGTAAGAATGCAAGCGGTTTACCATGAATGTGCTCCTTCTATGACAACCGTCAGATATTGGTAAAACGAGTTTAAGCGGAGGAGAACAACCGTCTTTGATGAGGATCGCCCAGGCCAGCCAGTTGAGGTGACTACAGACGATATGGTTAAGAAAATTGAAAATATCGTTTTAGCCGACCGCCGAATTAAACTTCGAGAAATCGTTGATGCTGTAAACGTTTCAATCGAGAGGGTACAACACATATTAGAAGAAAAATTGGGTATGAAGAAAGTATCGGCGAGGTGGGTGCCGCGTTTACTCACGGAGGAGCAAAAACGGAACAGACTGAAAAGTCCCATCGGCTAGAAAGGTCATGGCGACCGTTTTTAGGGATTCGCAGGGTATTATACATATTTACTATTTAGAAAAGGGAAAAACAATAACAGGGCAGTACTATGCCAATTTATTGGATGAATTTGACGCCGTGTTGCAGGACAAACGACCCCATTTAAAAAAGAAAAAAGTACTGTTTCATCACAACAACGCCCGGGCTCATTCGTCCAGAGTTGTGACGGCTAAATTAGCACAGTTACGCTACGAACTATTGTCTCACCCCCCGTATTCTCCAGATTTGGCCCCATGCGATTTCTTTTTGTTTCCCAACCTAAAAAAATGGCTCGGTGGCAAGCGATTTGGATCAAATGACGAAGTCATTGCCGCCACAGAGGCCTATTTTAATGACTTTCCAAAATCATACTTTTTGGATGGTTTATTGAAGCTTGAGTATAGGTGGAACAAATGTATAGAGTTAAAAGGTGACTACGTAGAAAAATAAATGCACATATACAAAAAAAATGTTTTATTTTTCTCCATAAACGGGTACTTATCAAACAGCCCTCGTACATGTGCTGGTCGAAAGTGAGCCGCGTTTCGAGGCTAGAGGGATTTATAGGTGCAAATGAGCATATGCGTTTCGGAAACATTCGCCCTGACATTTGGTGTCCAGAGGGTGGTTGGTCCGTGCTTTGATACTTACCCATGCAGATTGTTCCCGTTCCCGGTAGACCACTTGAGCCAGATGTCCGGGTTCTTGCGGAGCGTGGCGTCCCCGGAGCACGGCACGTCACACAGGATCCGGTCAAACTTTAACGGCACCGTCGATTCAGGGTTCTGTTGCGCACGGTACATAAGAAGTAAAAATCTAAAATAATTTTATTATTAAAATTAAAGCTATATTTTTCTAAGAGAACCGTGAGTAATGTAAATGTTAACGCACGCTTTCCCCTCTGCCAAAACTCTAACATTAAGTCTGACCAAAATGGTCAGGGTCTGTTGATTGTGTGCGTGTTTTTGGCATTTGTGTGACAGTTTTGTTTTAGTGTGAGTTTGTAGGAACGTAAATTTTGACATGAGCGCAGACGTATGAACGTCAAAAAGTGGCAGAAAAATTGTAGTGCATAGATAAGCCAAAGGTGCCTCCACTCTGTCTGCCTTATGACTTATTTAGACATGCCAACAGTACCTAAAGAAAACTTTTCAGTTTACAATATTTAATATTATTATACCCCCCGTTCATGCACCAATAATCAGGAAAACAACATTAATAGAATGAAAGAAATCTGGTCACATTCCATTAAATAATTTTGCACATATGATGAGGGTTGTACTGTCCCCAGTGTGCATAACTTATGGTGTAACAGATTATTTGATACATTTTTGATGGAGCGTGACCAGAACGAAAGCATCAGAGGTATAGTTAAAGTAAGAAAAGCTTTCCCTTGTCAAAATGTTTATGACGTTGTCATAAGATTGATTTTTGCCTGGCCCGTGGGAAAGGTTTTTCTACTATGTCTATAGATATTTGAAGCGTCTAGACCTGAGTAATGGGGGGTTTATACTGTGTTAGCCACCTGTTTGCCTTGAGATGCTGTCCAAATTTACAAAGTAGAGCGCTTCTTCATTGCTAGGGAATCTACCACTGGTGGCAGTCTCCCTATGAGGTTGACATGGCCATAGCAGGTCTACCAAAGCCTCATTAAGAACAGCGCGACTGTAATATTACCTGAGGGTCGGTGACCATTATGTTAGGCATGACAGCGGAGTCGTGGTTGGTGATCACGATGTTGGGCGAGTTCAGCCGCTTGGCCTGGTGCACCAGCATGTAGCAGCGGCTGTTGTCCACGTCGTTGGCCATCACGAAGCCTGGACCGAAATAAATCTATTATCATGATACTCGGGACTTAATCGCGTAAAAATATGTTTAAATATAAATACCTCGACGTTTCGGACGCGACGTAGCGACCTGAAGGGACTGAAGAGGTGGGTATCAACATCTTCTAGCTGCAAGGGTTCCTCGAACTACCCGCACTTGGTCTTTATTATTAGTTTTTTCACTAGGGTTGCCACTAGTCCGACACAACACTCACAACATCCAGCGATTTATAAGACAATATTTAATGACCCTTACACATACTGATTACCGGATTCCATGAAGATGAAAGCTTTAAACCATCCTCCTGGTTCAAATTACGGTGTTTTCTGATAAATCAATATGAAATAAATCTATACCTATAAAAAGTACCGTGACTGACTGACAGACAACGCACAGTCTAAACCACTGGAATTAGAGACCTTGACTATCTTAGATGTGTACTAAGGAATTTTTCGGAATTCCCACGGGATAGGGAACTAGCCTATTTTCAAATATGTCACGGGGACAATGCCGCGGGGTATTTTGGGGCTACAGGTATTCATATCATTCCATAGGAAAACCCAAAACGATACCAAGGAGGTGGTCAATTGTTTTTTACAGGTTCTACACTATCTGGTTGAAATTTCTCCAATATAGGCTTGGTCTTTTGAATGACATTTGAATATGGCGAGTCAAAAATCCGCTACGAGTGAGTGGGGTGAGGACTACCTAAGAGAGACAAGCTACTGATCTATGATTGGTGGAAAATGACAGATAGATCTCACTCGACACTAGGAAACCTAGTGGATTTGTGACTTGCGATCACTCTCATTGCTTTGACGTAGTCTTACCAGTCGGAATTTTGTCTTCATCAGCATGCAAGAATTCAATCAGTTGAGCTGTTTTAGATCCTGGTGCCGCACACATGTCTAACACCTGAAATAAAAGGGAATAGTTTGAAAAGATTACAAGATTACCAGGAAATTATGAAGATGGAGATATATTGCAATAAATATTGCTTTGAAGAAAAAGGCTGCCTCAGCATAGTAACTGATAGTGCCTCGTATAATGGAGACTGCATCTTGTCGTATGGCACCGTTGGCAGAGATCTCAGCTACCAGGAAATTATGAATGTAAGATATAGCTTATCAGTGCCCTAATATCCATGCTCTGGCCTGGAACCACCATCCGAAAGTACTGGGAAACCATAAACCAATAGCAGTTTACCTTATGATGTGGCTCCACATTGAGCACTACAGGAGGTATCATAGAGACGGCTTCTTGTCGTGAGACACCGCCAGCAGCAGTCTCAGCTACCAGGAAATTATGAAGCCGGTAGAGAGGCTCACTTCTACGAATGTCAGTTCTGGAGAGACGAAGTTGCCATGCTAGCCCATTAGGATACCTAAAAAAAAAGCATTACATGTGAAGAAAACAAGTGTCATCAAATATTATGAAACATTTATGTCATATAAATTTTGAGATGGTTTAGCCTCTTAGGGAGATCACTAATGTTTTGCTGAAGTGTCAGCAATCACTTAATCTACAAGTGATCAATTGGTACATGAAAAAGGTTATATTTTATTATATGTATAAGCATTTATAGTTTGTAAATGAAAAAAAAAAAAACATTAACAAAATTTTAGTCTACATAAGTAGTACTTATTTCAAATTTTAGGCCACAATTTAGTATCTAATATCTTTACAGACACAAAAATGGAACAAAAGGGAAATTTATGAATAATAAAGATAGAAACCATGTCCAAATGAAAGCTTATTATTAATATCTGTAACTCGACCTGGGCTGGCCGTTTATCAGAATATTTTTTTAAATTTACGAATTTAATTGTGTTACATACATTTTTTTTTTGAGATCGGAATAAAATAGAAGTACATACATAGCTCAAAGCAATTTTTGGATTTTTTTTATGCATGAAAAAATTAACAAAAAATAAACAAAGAAATGACGTCAACAGGAGAGGACCGGTTAACATAATATGTGTTTACCAAGGCAAATTCAAAGGCTTGATTTCCTCTTCTTCGTCTCCCTCGTTCTTCAGCTTGACATTTAGCAGCTCCGAGAAGTACTGACTCTTGACAATGTCCATCAATGCATCGGCGTCACACTTAGAGCCAGTGATGCGGAAGGCCGTCGGCAAGTTGTCTTTGAGGGCCTTCATGAATGCAGGCCATTCCCCTTCTGGGCAAACCTTTTGACCCTGTCGAAAAATTTACAATAAGAATATAAGGAGTATTTTATAATTTGTTTAGAATTGTCACCACAATTTTGGTTATTTGAAACAGTTGTTTCTTTTTTGTATGTGCATTTACTTTAACAATGTCTTGGTGGCATATATCAACTTTATAGTCACTTTATTGAAAGTGAGTCTTAAATAAACAAGTACCTAATTTTTTATCATAGTAGGATAGGGATATGTGGAAGTCAAGAGGAGAGGTGGGACAGTGGGACACAATTACAGACAAAAAAAAAAGTAGTGATAGCAAATCATCACTGATCGCAAACTCGCCTTATAATATTCCTCGAAAGCAGCATTTTCTCGTACAATATCTTCGTAATGTTTACGTGTATCACCTTCAGGCTTGGGCTGCGGGTTCTCCTCCTAAAAATCACATAGACATTAAAAGTTATTTTCAATTTCGGCGTGCTGGCTCCGGCAACTTGCGTAGTTTTTCTATTCACCCGTTCCTTTTTGTCGCGTTTTCGTTGAGCGAATTTATTGACGTTACGGTTTCTTTTTCTATTCCCCATTCTTCTCAAGTAAACACCGAGAGTAGTATAAGTTTTAAATGGAAAATATGATAAAATTATCATTCAGCATCAACAATCACGATGTGTTGACGTGACGTTGACATTTAAAAAGTAAGGTTATGTTTATGTTGTTTTTTTTTATTTCCTTCCCCACTTGGAAAAGCAAAGGAATCTAGCCTGTACAGCAATGTTTTTATATACTCTCTTATATGTATAGCAATCTTACATTTTCATGCCGTTGAGGTTGAGATGCTGGCTTGCTGACGGGACGTCATGATCATTAATACACTATCTTCTCTTTATTTTTCTTTCCAAAAGTAAGTAACTTCTCAATTTTGATCTGACCTGGCCCTAAACTATGAAGTGCAAAATTCGAACTTCGTCTCGTGCCGTCCCACTCACGCTAATATGATTTAATACGAGAGCGAGCGGGACGATACGATACGAACTTCGATTTTCGAATTTCGTAGTCGTCCCCCTGAGCCTTTTAATAGCGACGGGTAGTTTGACTCACTGATTTAATTAATTGGTTGACAAGTTGACAATGTCTCCCAAACACAGAATAATGCACTCTGATTTGTGCTTACAAAGATTTTATTAAAAAGAAGCTGTGTCGAACTTATTTTCTTTGCTCGTTTGAGATGACATGAAATAAACAACTATATGTTAATGTCAAAAAAAGTACCTAAAGCCGTAGAACAGTTGCCCAGTTGCCTTGCTAAATCGTAAACTTCGAAAGTTTTTGAAAAGTAAACAAAATACCGTATCCAAGTGTTAATAATTGGAAAATCATCAGAACACGTAAAAACGTAAGTATGTTATTTTAATAACACTTGACCACATTCCTAAGTCAATTACCTACAAGAGTTTAAAATTAATAAGAAAATAATATTCGCTTACTGGTCTTGTAGCCTTTATTTCTATGTCTTAAGGTGCAATATGCAAAGTAAGTTGAATAGTGTAGTTTAACAATATTTGCCTTCATCTCTTATCAATTATCAAGACTGTGTCGGAGATAAGTTATTGTCTTATTCTTATCAAGTAATTGACATACCTATATCACAGACGCTAAAGATCTATTGTTAAAGGCGGTCGTGCGATATAATACTTACCAGTTACTATGTGAGTTAAGTACTTACTGTTTTTAACAATGGAAATATTTTTATTGCTGAACCATGTTTTCCTTATACCTGCAGTAGAACACTGTTTAAACGTATTTAATATTGAAACGGGGTTTTACCTCACAAAAAAAAACATTTACTATTATTTACCACTAGATTTCAGTATTTACAATTTTACAAGCTCACTTTTTTTTTCAGTTGATACACAATGGGTCCACCAGCAGGTTTCCAGTTTGCCATTGACCGAGGCGGCACATTTACAGATGTTTTTGCTCGCTGCCCCAATGGCAAGGTGGGTATAATTAGCAACTGCTGGATTTTAACATAAAACTACTGTTAAATTCGATCACAGTGAAATAAACACTCATAAACAGATCATATGGGTAGGTATGTCAGTCGAGTATAACCTGCAATCATTATCATCAGCCTATTTACGTATGTCCTACTGCTGGGCACAGGCCTCCTCTCAGAGTGAGAGGGCTTGGGCTATAGTGCCCACGCGGGCCCAGTGCGGATTGGGAACTTCACACACACCATTGAAATGCTTCGCAGGAGTGTGCAGGTTTCCTCACGATGTTTTCCTTCACCGAAAAGCTCATGATAAATTACAAATGTAATTTCGCACATAAATTCCGAAAAACTCAGAGGTGCGAGCCTGGGTTTGAACCCTCAACCCTCTGCTTCAGAGGCGATATGTCAAACCACTAGGCTATCACGGCTTTGGCTAACCTGCAATGTTTTAAACTAATCTTTGGTCCTTCCTCTGGGAGCTCACGCTTCGGCGATAGCGAAACGAAGTTCTACTCGACTACGAGGGCTGTTTGATAAGTACCCGTTTTCTAAATATATTAATATCACTGGCCGCAAATAAGTATACCACCTTTTTAAGCCATTTTTCAGAGGCGGGAAAATTAAAAAAAAAAAGGCATTCTTTTGTTTTTTTCTCATTTGACAACGATTCAGTGAAGGCGTGAACTTAAAATTGTTAAAATGGAGAAAGAACAGTATCGGTCTGTAATTAGATTCTTATTTTTGGAAGGAAAAACATGTGATGAAATTAAAGTAAGAATGCAAGCGGTTTACAATGAATGTGCTCCTTCTATGACAACCGTCAGATATTGGTATAACGAGTTTAAGCGGGAGAGAACAACCGTCTTTGATGAGGATCGCCCATGCCGGCCAGTTGAGGTGACTACAGACGATATGGTTAAGAAAATTAAAAATATAAACTTTGAGAAATCGTTGTAAACGTTTCAATCGAGAGGGTACAACACATATCAGAAGAAAAATTGGGTATGAAGAAAGTATCGGCGAGGTGGGTGCCGCGTTTACTCACGGAGGAGCAAAAACGGAACCGACTGACTACTTCGGAGCAGTGTTTGGCCGTGTTCAAACGTAACCCGAAGGAGTTTCTGCGTCGTTTCGTGACCGTGGACGAAACGTGGGTCAACCACTACACCCCGGAAATGAAAGAGCAGTCGAAGCAGTGGATTTTACCGGGTGAACCTGCTCCAAAGAAAGCAAAAACCGTCCCATCGGCTGGAAAGGTCATGGCGACCGTTTTTTGGGATTCGCAGGGTATTATACATATTGACTATTTAGAAAAGGGAAAAACAATAACAGGGCAGTACTATGCCAATTTATTGAATGAATTTGACGCCGTGTTGAAGGACAAACGACCCCATTTAAAAAAGAAAAAAAAACCTAAAAAAATGGCTCGGTGGCAAGCGATTTGGATCAAATGACGAAGTCATTGCCGCCACAGAGGCCTATTTTAATGACTTTCCAAAATCATACTTTTAATGGTTTATTGAAGCTTGAGTATAGGTGGAACAAATGTATAGAGTTAAAAGGTGACTATGTAGAAAAATAAATGCATATATACAAAAAAAAATGTTTTTTTTTTCCATCAACGGGTACTTATCAAACAGCCCTCGTATCTATAGTCAACTGACATATGCGTGTGATCTGTTTATTTTACGATAAGTGGAAGACGATTTAACTAACGAAATACAGAGATATAAATATCATTCATAAACCTATAATATAGAGGTCCCTTGAGACATAATATTAATAAATATTTTTAAATAAAACCATGACAAAGAACCCCGGATTGATATTAAAAATACATCAGACATACCTCAAGGACATATGTGGGTTTTTTAAATAGTTTTCTAAACTCTATATTACATTATATCCCTAATGTAAGAGAGGTCAATGAATTATATTTATTTTTTCCAGGTCCGTGTTATGAAGCTGTTATCCGTAGATCCGCAAAACTATGACGATGCTCCTCGGGAAGCAATTAGAAGGATACTGCAGGAGGTAGGTTTGTTGTTAATTTAATGTCAACAATTTTACAAGCTTTAAGTAACTTTCATCTGTACCGGAGTCTATCTGTCTGTGCGTGATCAAATCTTGCAAGGTGAATATGACCTACTGTGGTCAGATCTGTACTGTATCTATTCAAATTGCTATTTTTTATACGACAAGGAAGGCAAACGAGCAAGTGGTCACCCGATGGTAAGTGATCACCACTGCCCATAGACACCCGCAACCACGGAGGGTTCGCAGATGCATTGCCTACCTGGAGAGCTAAGGTGAAATGCCTCTTGTGGTCGTAATTACACCAGCTGTCTTACTCTCCACACCGGAACACCACATTGCAAGCACTGCTGCTTAGCGGCGGGATTAGCGAGTAAGGTCTTACCGTGGTCCTACCACCTAGCTACAACACACACACATAACTAACACTATCACGCCTAAATTCACAGTCAACAGGTCTCTCACACACATCTCACACACACACACACACACACACACACACAGGTCACATCACAGGTCTGTCACATGTATATTATTATCTAATTTCATAGCTACAATATAAATCTCATAATTTCACACCTCTCTCTCCCTCTTTAGGAGACTGGCAACGCGTTAGACGAGGATGGCAAAGTGAACACGTCGCTCATAGAGTCCATAAGAATGGGCACCACAGTCGCTACGAACGCGTTGTTGGAGCGAAAAGGTGCTAAAATGGCTCTAGTTATCAACAAGGGCTTCAAGGACTTGCTACTCATTGGAAATCAAGCTCGACCCAACATATTCGAATTGGTAAGTACATTTTTAAAAATATGTGATAGCCCAGTGATTTGACATATGACCTCTCTAGCAGACGGTCGAGGGTTCGAACCCTGACTCGCACCTGAGTTTTTTGAAACTTATGAGCGAAATTATATTTGTAATTTATTACGAGCTGCGAAGGAAAACATCGTGAGGAACCCCCCATATTCCTGCGGAGCTATTCAGTGGTGTGTGGGAAGTTCCCAATTCGCGCTGGGCCCGCGTGGGAACTATAACCCAAGCCTTTTCATGGTGAGAGGAGGCCAGTGCCCAGCAGTGGGGCATAAAAAACTAATGGTGGTCCTAAAAATCGAATCTTATTATGGTACATATTTGTTGTTGACCTTGAATCATGAAATTTTGTAAAAAGTCCATCACAAGTAAAGTGCAAAGTCCAAAAATCATTAATATAATGTTTTAAAAACTTAAGCTAAGGAACCTGAATCAAGTGGACCACCAATGTTTACACAACGTCGCGTTCCTTGACAACAATATGCTTGATGTAGATTCATTCACTATAGAGAGTTATCTGTTCCATTCACTATAGAGAGTTATCTGTTCCATTCATTTATTATGACATCTGGACCCCTCTGCATAATACAATAGCGCCTTCGGTCTGCTAAGCGGTCCTCCTGAAGCATGAGATATTGTTATTTCAACTACAAAATGAGGGCTATAGTGAGTCAAAAATCGGCCAGGATCGCTAGTATCGACTGTCGAGTGAGGTCTATCGATCAATTTCCACCAATCATAGCCCAGTAGCTTAGTCTCTCATCATCATGTCAGCCGAAAGACGTCCACTGCTGGACATAGGCCTCCCCCAAGGCTCTCCACTCGGACTGGTCTCGTGCTTTGTCTCTTATTGGTGGAGAACCCTAGCGGATTTTGGACTCGCCATAGTCTTCACTGAGCTTGTCCACACTGTTTTTAGGGTTCCGTACCTCAAATGGAAAAAAATGGAACCCTTATACTTCCTTCCTTCCTTATAACTTCCAGCTGTCCTAGAAACTTGAAATTTGGCATGAAGGTAGCTCTTATAGCACAACCACCCAGAAAATTCTTAAAATCTTAAAATTTTATGTCTGTCTGTATGTGTCATTGACCAATATAAGTTGACCCCGCACTGCATACATTTTGCTTAGGAGCAGGGCTCTGCTAACACTGGACAACTTAAAAAACCGGGGAAAAGGGTTAAAATCTTTCTAAGGAACTCTCGTGCTTGTCGTCCGACTCGCACTTGTCCGTTTTTTTTATCAGGACATAAAGCGGCCTGACGTCCTATACTCTGACGTCATAGAAGTAGACTGTCGCGTCATACCAGCGCTGGAAGACCGATGCCAGCTCGGAAACCTCAAGGACTCTTGGAGGCAGGTCATTGGCATCACCGGGGAGAAAATGCTCATCATGAAAGAACTAGACGAGGATGCAGTGAGGCGGGATCTGATGGGGCTGAGAGAGAAGGGGATTGAGAGCGTGGCCGTGGTGCTCGCACACAGCTACACGTATCATGATCATGAGGTCAGGATTGGGAAGATCGCTGAGGAGATTGGTGAGTTTGAATATTTATAAATCTTATCCTAACTAATATTATAAATGCGAAAGTAACTCTGTCTCTCTGTCTGTCTGTTTGTTACCTCTTCACGGGAAAACCGCTGCACCAATCTAGATGAATTTGGTAAGAAGATCGTTTGAATATTGAGGAATAATATAGCCTACGTTTTATTCAGGAAAATTATATAGTTCCCGCGGGATAGAGATTACGGAAATCTAAGCAGATGAAGTCCCGGGCAACAGCTAGTATATCAATATTGTAAACTTTTTAACGTATGCATACTACCAATTATTACCTATGGCTGTCAAACATGGGCACTAACAAAGGCACAAAATTATACATCAACCTATATTAACTAACAAAAACTGCCAACTGCCAGCAAGTACGTCAGTACCCACAGGGTTGTCTAGCAGATCGTTAAGCAGCGCTACCGGCCTGGCGGTTGGCGCGGTTCTGGCTAGTTCATGAATATGGACTTCCGCAAAGCAACGCCTCAATTATTTTGATGAATATGTCGCAAATGGGTAGGCTAAAGAAATCCTGGTTAGAATAAAATTTATGATTTATGTGTAAAATTTATGATTTATGTATAAAATTTATGGTATGTATAAAATTTATGATTTATGTGCAAAATTTATGTATGATATCGTTAAAATTTACGATGTGAATAAAAGTTATGGTAAAAATAAAATTTATGATGTAAATGAAATCCATGATAATGTGTGTCCCTCACAGGTTTCCCGCTAGTGTCGCTCTCCCACTTGGTGTCGCCCACGGTCCGGCTGTGCCCGCGCGGGCACACGGCGGCGGCCGACGCGTACCTCACGCCGCACACGCAGCGCTACGTGCGCAGCTTCGCGCGGGGCTTCGCGCGCGGCCTGCGGGACGCCAACGTGCTGTTCATGCAGAGCGATGGCGGCCTGACGCCCATGGAGCTGTGAGTGCTTGTTTAGGGCGCCGTACCCGAAGGGTAGGAAACGGGACCCAATTACTAAGACTCGGCTGTCTGTCCGTCTGTCTGTCTGTCCGTCTGTCACGAGGCTGTATCTCATGAACCGTGATAGTTAGACAGTTGAAAAACAGAATGAAATAAATATCTAAGTGGGGCTCCCATGCAACAGACAGCTGTTGCCCGCGACTTCGTCCGCGTAGATTTCGGTTATCGTTATCCCGCGGGAACTATATAATTTTCCCCAATAAAAAGTAGCCTATGTTGTTCCTGAATATTCAGACTATCTTCTTACCAAATTTCACCTAGATTGGTGCAATGGTTTTTCCGTGAAGAGGTAACAAAGAGACAGAGTTACTTTCGCATTTATAACATTAATTAGGATTAGGATTCGTGCTCGAGTCCGACTCGCACTTGGGTCGGTTTTTTTTCAAGGTTTTGTAAAGCTGGACCAACATTTTATGAGATCTATCGTGAGGGTGCTAGTTTTATGTTTAATATAGTAACCCAAAAAATTACATGAACTTTGACGTAGGGTCCGATTCTTTTGATTTCACATTTCATAGAAAATATATGTCACATAAAATATTGATATCGATTACTGCGCAAATCGACACCTAGTCAATTATTTCACAACCAATGTATTGCTAAACAACCAAAAATCAAAATCAAAATTTTATTCAGCAAATAGGCAGGCAACGCCATCTAGTGAACCTTATATTTTGGAGCTATGCAAGTTAGTATGAAGATCTCTCTCCCTATAGGTGTTTAAGGCGCGCTAAATCTCTGCTCATACTTATTTAAATTTATACTGCAAGAGCATTTATCTTTATCTGTTGTCTTGTGCGTGAGCCTTATGGCTGACTTTATCTATCAAACAAACACCCCCCAAACTTTCACTCTCCTTTTCATCCCCTTTAGGGGTGGAATTTCAAAAAATCCCGCCTTATTCCTAGTGTACGTATAAAAGAAACCTCTATACCAAATTTCAGCTTTCTAGGTCCGAGGGTTTGGGCTGGGCGTTGATCAGTCAGTCAGTCAGGACTTTTCTTTATATATATACTTACATCACGGACCAACCACCCAACCACACTTTTCTAAGTTGGTTAGATTGCGTACATTTTTTAACATGAAACATAGTGAAATAAAGGACAGGGGATCGATTTCACCAAGGCACCAAGTGAGATTCAAAAATCGACCCCCACCTATTTCGCCATCTTTACAACTGTCAGTTTTATATGACAATTCGAACTACATTTCTCTGACAACATGAAGCGCGCTAAAACAAAAGCTCTTCAAAACATTGAAACTGACAATTGTCAAGTTGGTGATATAGGATCCTGGAGGCGAGATGAAGCTACGGCCTAGTCCAAATCATGTCAGGCTGTATCTATACTACGGACCAACCACCCTCTGGACACCAAATGTCATCGGGAACGTTTCCGAAACGCAGATGCTCATTTGCACCTGTAAAATCTCTAGCCACCAATCGCGGCTCACTTTCGATCAGATGACAAGCGAGATGACAAGGTATGAACCAATCACGACGCACTCCCCCGACCCGCTCACCGCGGCTTTTTTCGTAATGACTTTTCAAGTAAATTATAGAAGATGCGGTGTCCAGAGGGTGGTTGGTCCGTGACTTACATAGATTTTATAAATTGCGTCGATCTGTTCTTTTCTTCATTCCAGTATGTTTGCCTGGAAGCGATCGCGCTTTAGCAATAAGGGAACCTATTGCTACTATGTATTTTCTGTTGTACCTCAGTTCTGTTTTGTTTGTTATTTTTCTGTTGTTGTTGTTGTTAATAAGTGTTCTTTTGTAACCAAATATTTATGTTTTTTATGTAGTCATTCGATTGATTGTTCTAGATTCAATGGTTCCCGTGCGATTCTCTCGGGCCCGGCAGGGGGCGTGGTTGGCTACGCCATGACCTCATACCAGAAAGACACCGGCCTTCCTGTTATAGGTAAGCTGTTATTTTATTCTATCCTTCAACTTGCGTGTGGTAGGAACTTGTGCAAGGTCCGTCCGGATCGCTACCACCATCTTACTCGCTAATCCTGTGGGAAGTAAGACAGCCGGTGTAATTACGGGCACAACAGGCAAAAAGAGGCAAGAGGAAAATGTGTCCCAGTATAACACTGCATATTTCGATGACAGCCATACGTCATAGCGCTGTCGTTCGACCAGACTAAGACTGACTGACGCTCGATTAGTGGTTTTTTTTTGCGTGGTCTTTTGGTTCGGACGTTTCCAAGCGCTAACCCGAAGTCCATGGTATTGGTACTTACCAATACCATGGACCTCCATGGCTTGAAATAATAAAATATATAAGAAGGATTTGCATGATGATGACAAAAACTGAATTGTTAACTATGTAAGACAGTTAAAGACTCAGCCATTAAACCAATCAACGTATAGAATTATTGAGATTGCAAATCAACTAGCTAAATTTAGAATCAAATGACACTACATCCCACTTCATTTTCCAAATTTCGGAGGGCTCCGGGAAGCGCGAATAAAGTGTACAAAGAAATTAATTTTGGTTCAGACGTTTTCAGGCGCTAACCCGAAGTCCCTGGTGTTGGTAAGTGGATGAGCTAGAGCAACAGTTTTCCCAACGAGTCGTGTTTGTAGGGTTCGACATGGGCGGCACGTCAACTGACGTCTCGCGGTACGCCGGCGCCCTGGAGCACGTGCACGAAGCCGCGACTGCCGGCGTCACCATCCAGGCGCCTCAGTTGGGTGAGTTTGACGATCGTGTGCGCTAAGATCGAAGAGTAGTATATTATTGGGCATTCTGGACCACCATTCATTCGATCGGGCGAAAAATTTCGCCCTCACTCATTCGTGGTGATCCAGAAGCCCAATAATACAATGAATTGCACACAACCTACAATCAACCCAAACCCAACGGTAACCAACCTAACAGTAACCTATCAGCATTTGCGTTCAACATAACGCTCAACCTACACCTGAAATCGCATTGGGCATTCTGTTTCACCTCTCGATCAACGCAACGAATACATCAGCCCAACAGCAACTCAAACCCAACGGAACCCAACCTAACAGAATTTGCTCACACTCGAGGTTTAACGTTAACCATCTGCTCTTCTGCTCATTTTGAATAAGCATTCCATGCTTGCAACACGCGCGCATTGGTTGAATTGATCTTGAACAGATATGAAGTTTGTAAAACAAGCTCAGAGCTTGCAGTTGGAGGTTGTTTGTTCAGATCGCAACAATCGTAGTTTTCGTCACGGTGAACTTTTACCCGACACAATTCGCTGTATAATTTGCGGTCCTTCTAATTGCGGTAAAACTAATTTAATTGTCTCTCTTCTACTACATGAACAAGGACTACGCTTTCAAAATATTTACGTATATTCAAAAACACTTTTCCAACCGATGTACCAGTTTTTAGAAAAAATATTGATGTTGGTTCCATCAGTTAAATTTCAAAAATATCGCGAAAATGATGAAATACTAAGCCCGCATGAAGCTGAGAACAATTCAATTATCATATTTGATGATGTTGCATGCGAAAATCAAAATAATATAAGGGATTACTTTGCAATGGGAAGGCATAAAAATATTGACAGCTTCTACTTAAATCAAACTTACAGTAAAATACCTAAACAATTAATAAGGGACAATGCTAACTTAATCATCCTTTTTAAACAAGATGAAGTTAATTTACGTCATGTTTATGACGAGCACGTTGGAACTGATATGTCTTGGTCACAGTTTCGGGAAATGTGTGCAAAAATATGGAGCGTACCTTTTAGCTACTTGGTTGTAAACAAGGACTGTGCTAGAAATTCAGGATGTTATAGAATGGGATTTGATACATTTATCGTTTTGGATTAACCGTGTTACTTAACCAGTTTCATTTTCAAGAAACTTTTATTGCATCATGGGAATCCATCGAGATCAGACATGAATCATAAAATAAACACCGAGAAAACTTTAAAAGAAAAAGTACTTCAGTCTGCCGATGCTGTCAAAAAGAAGGTTAAACTACTTCGTGATATGAAAAATAACAACAATATGATTTTGGAATCAGTCTTTAAACCAATAACAGACCCGCTTAATGAAATGGTTAAAAGTAACGACAATAAATACTATAACACTAATGAAACCGATTTTGATGAAGACATATTTAAGTGGCAAAAGGCGCCAAAAACATTAAAATTTAGTCCTAATGAAGGGAAGAGAAGTAGTATTAATAATCAAACAATCGTACGAAATTTTTCCGAAACGACTTCAAATAATGATGATGAGGTATCAAATAGAGACGAAAACAGACAAGATGGTGATGATGACATGTTATGTGAAAGTGACAACAATGATGTCTTGGAATCAACAAATGATACTTCATTTAAGACTACCGGTTCATATGCATCTCCTCGCGAAGACCCTGCATGGCAAAAACAATACAACACCGACTTGGACATTCCTTTTGGCATACGAACAGAACGCGATAAGCTTATGTTAGGATCTTGTTTAGTTTCCGTTAGTGGCGAAAAACTCAAAGTAAATGGACGTACTTACAATTTAACACCAGGTTTATATGATTTGTTATTTAAGAAGTTGCCTGATTTAGGTATCATAACTGAAGACGATAAACGTTATTATAAAATGTTGCTACTAGAAACGAATGTCCATAGACGAGATTTTGATCCCAATAAACCAATAAAAAGTAACAAAGGTCAGAAATATTTATACATTATAAAACCGCTTTTCAAATTATCGAAACAACGTTCAATAAGCGAAGATTTATGTACTTACGGCAAAGGACTACCAACAATGAAAAAAGTTAAAAGAGATGTTTCATATGTCTATTGGGATAATCCAAACGAATTAGTTGAAAGATTGAAATTACTCATTGCTTCCCGTGATGCCGGTAACACAGGATTAGACAATGAAATAATATCAATTGTAGAAGAACTTCGTGAAGCGGGCTTGGTTAATCAATGATATATAAAACTGGTATTTTACTTTTACCATCAGTCGAAGCCGGAAATTTGATGATACATAAGTGCATAAAAATAAGAAGTGAAAATGAACATAGACAAATTCGGTCATCATGTTCATAAACGTTTGCGTGTATGTGAAGTTTTTGAACTTAACAATAAAACTTTGCTGCGTTCTGATGATGGCGATTTCGATCTACAATCATCGCGATTAAAGGGGGTAGCGGATCCTTTGACACCCAATGATGCAGCTAATAAGCAATATGTCGATCAGCTCGTCCAGGACACTTACGAGAAGAAGCATCTAGATTCTTTATTTAAAACTATAAATTCTCAAATTCATCAGCTTGCAAATCAGTTGAAAATAAACTTTTATACAAAAAGGGACATAGACAATATTTTAAGTAATTTCAAAGATGACAAAAGAACAAGTCGTGAATGAAATCCATAGATCGGCCCGAAAAAATTTCAAGCGTCGCGCAGTTATATTAAAAGGAATTGATGATTTGTGGCAAGCAGATTTAATTGACTTACAGAATTTACATACTGTAAATAAGGGATATAAATACATTTTAGTTGTTATTGATACATTTTCAAAGTACACGTGGTGTATTCCTACGAAATCTAAAACTAAAACAGAAGTAAAAAATGCATTTGAACTAATTATCAAGTCGACCAAACGAATACCTAGAAACTTACAGACAGACTTTGGAAAAGAATTTTACAATGATCAATTCGATTGTTATGTGAAATCCTTAAAAATAAATCATTATTCCACGTATTCAGTTAAAAAGGCGTCTATTGTTGAAAGGGTAATAAAAACGCTCAAGAACAAACTTTACAAATATTTCAGTTTCATCGGGAACTACAAATGGCTTGGAAAACCTTTAGATGAGATAGTTCAATCTTATAATCAAACTGTGCATAGCACAACAAAATTTAGCCCAAATGAGGTGAATTTTAATAATGAAGCCGAAGTAAAGAAAAACATAGATAAATCACAATCCAATCGGCGTTTTAAATTAAATATTTTTAATGTAGGAGATCATGTGCGTATAAGCAAGTACAAAAGCGTCTTTCATAAAGGTTATACGCCTAATTGGTCAACTGAGCTATTTACTATTAAAAAGGTGAATCACACTCGTCCTGTTACTTACCATATTGAAGACCAACGAAAAAACTCAATACTCGGTACATTTTATGAACAAGAACTGCAAAAAACTAAGTATCCAGACGTTTACCTCATCGAAAAGGTAATCAAAAAAAGAGGGAAAAAATTGTATGTTAAGTGGTTAGGACTTAACGATAGCGAAAACAGCTGGATCGACAGAAATGCCATTGTATAAATATATTTAAAAACTTTCTCGCGCTAAGTCATTAACTTTTGGGATATGAAAGGAAGAGGACTTCTAAACAGTATTATTAATCACTTACCGTTTGAACTGCACTTACCTGGCTACAATTATTGCGGACCAGGCACAAAATTGCATAAGCGATTGCAAAGAGGTGATAAAGGAGTTAATGAATTGGACAACGCGTGTATGCAACACGATATAGCATACGATAAATATTCTGACCTAACAGACCGACATCGTGCAGATTTTGAACTCTATAAAATGGCTAAACAAAGATTGAAGTCAAAAGGTGTTGGAAAAGGAGAAAAACTTGCGTCTTGGATAGTTAGCAAAGTGATGAAATCTAAAATGAAAGCTGGTGCAGGGATAAAATCATTTAAGCATTTTGTTTCTAAGATACGTACCGAATTGAAAAAAAACAAATCTAAAAAAGAAGGCACTGCAGTCAGTCGAGCTTTTGCTGCAGCGAGTAAAGTATTTCTTAATAACAATACGAGTAAAATGAGAGTTCCTCGATTAATACCGATTCCTAAAACTGGAGGTATATTGCCACTAATACCTATTTTCGCGGGACTTTCTGCGTTAGGGTCATTGGCAGGAGGAGCTGCTGGGATCGCTAAAGCTGTTGGTGACTACAAAGCTGCAAAAAAGAGCTTATCCGAATCAGAACGTCATAATAAAATAATGGAATCTATTGCATTAGGTAAAGGGTTGTACATTAAACAGTATAGAAATGGAAAGGGTTTGTGTTTAAAACGATTAAAAAACTAAATAAAAGGCTACCCAGACGTGCTCTTACAAATGTTGATATTTTAAAACATTCAACAGATATTCCTTATTTTCGTGGTGTTTACATGAGAGACAAATTGCCAAACCGTCCAAAAAGAGTAGAATGTGCAATCGTAAATTTAGATAGTTCTAAAAACCAAGGGACTCACTGGGTAGCCTATGTCAAAGATAATAATCATTGTGAATATTTTAATAGTTATGGTGATCTTCAACCGCCGCTAGAATTAATAAAATATTTGAAAAATTATAATATTTCATACAATTATAATATTTATCAAAAATTCGATACTGTTAATTGCGGACATTTATGTTTAAAATATTTAAAAAAATATTGGAATAACCGTTTAAATATCTCTGAACAATAAATAGCTTCTCATTCTCACGATGTCTTTCACTTTGTCCATAACGGGATCCTCCTCTACCCTGATTACGAATCACTCGCCAGCTCTTCAACTAGATGGTGAATATGAATGCGGGTTGCTATACTTGTCGACATTTAACTCGATACCTAATATTGACAACCGAAATAATAAGTTTTATTATGGTGATAACGAAGTAGTAGAAATTCCTGAAGGGTCATATGAACTTCAAGATCTTGATGATTATCTTAAAAGACATCTCCAAGGTTGCACCTTTACACTGACATGCAATAATAATACGCTAAAAACATCTATATTGTGTTCCAAAAACGTCTATTTTAAAAAACCAAATTCGATTGGTAAGTTACTTGGTTTTGGAGAAGAAACAGTTCAGGCGAATATATTAACTGAGTCCCCTTTTCCCGTGTCCATTCTGTCTACAACTATAGTACGAGTTGAATGTGACATCGTGAGCGGGTCATTTATAAACGGAAAACCTAGTCATATAATTCATGAATTTGTGCCAAATGTACCGCCTGGTTACCGGATTATAGAAACACCTAAAAATGTTATATATTTTCCTGTTACTCAAAACAGCTTAAACGCTCTTATAATAAGAATACTGGATATAAACGATAATTTAGTGAATTTACGTGGCGAAGAGATTCAGATATATTTACATCTCAGAAAAAAATGATAGACTTTAATAAATGTACGGTCTCAAACAGCAAAGCCGTTAGTGCTCATTGTGCTATCAAGAAAAGAAGACCTAAAGGACAACTAACGAAGGAAAACAAACAGTTTTTAAAAAACATAGGATTATTAAAATGAGTATACTAAACTTATCAGACTCCTTTAGCTTTGATAGCACGATTGAAAGTTTCGAATATCATTCGTATAAACCGTACGTAACAAGTTTCAATTTAAATGATGAAATCCGTATACCTATCAACCAGCAAGATCTATACGTATTACCATCAGCGAGTACTTTATACATAGAGGGTACTATAGAAGTATTCAACAGAGAAACAAAAGCGAAGGTGTCCAGTGTTCATTTTACAAATAACCCTATACTTCATTTATTTCAAGATATTCGATATGAGCTGAATGGGATTGAAATAGATAAAATTAAAAACGCTGGGGTCACAACAACAATAAAATCTCTTGTGTCGATGAATGAACTTGAATCATCGATGTCAAAGTTATGGGGCTGGGATGTTGATGGCACAAAAATTACGCATGGATCATTTTCTGTGTCAATTCCTTTAAATAAGATTCTTGGCTTCGCAGAGGATTATAACAAAATTATTATTAACTGTAAGCATGAACTTATTCTTTTACGATCCAATACTAATTTAAATAGCGTAAAACTGAACACAAATGAGTATATAGGTAACATAACTATATCTAAAATAGTATGGCGCATGCCGCACATTAAGGTTTCTGATCGTGAAAGATTAAGTTTGCTTAAATATTTGGAAAGAGATCGAGCTATTCAGGTAGCATTTAGGAACTGGGATCTGTACGAATACCCGCTTTTACCTAAAACATCAAAACATTCTTGGGCCGTCAAAACTTCGTCTCAAGTTGAAAAACCTCGATATGTTATAATTGGATTAAAAACAAACAGGAAAAATGTTGCTGATAAAGATATATCGCGTTTTGATCATTGTAATTTGCGTGACGTTAAAGTTTTTTTAAATTCAAATTATTTTCCTTATGAAAACTTGAATGTCAGTTTCTCGGCTCAAAAATTTGCTATATTATATGAACAGTACGCTAAATTCCAACAGTCTTATTATAACCGCAGCCAAGCACCGTTGTTGAATCCACAAGACTTTATAAATAAAGCACCTCTGTTTGTTATCGACTGTTCTCGTCAAAATGAAACCTTAAAAACGGGTTCAGTCGATGTGCGGATTGAATTAGAGTGTGACACAGATATCCCTGACAATACCGCGGCTTATTGTCTTATTTTGAATGATAGTATTATAGAATATAAGCCGTTGACCAATATAACAAAGAAGATATCATGAAACTAGACCATCTATTCGTAGATGTTCAGGGGTTTAAATCATCTAAAAATGAATTTATTATTAAAGAATTTGCATACAGTACCTATGAACACACGCAGGCGTATTTAATAAAACCTCCATATTCATTTTCTACGTTATCAGAAAACGAAAAAAGGCATGTGAAATGGATAGAGAGAAACCTTGGCATTATGTGGCGTGAGGGGTATATCGACCACAGAGAATTTAAGAGAATGATTCATAATTTCTTGGAAGGCAAAAAAATATATGTAAAAGGTTTTGAAAAAATTAAGTGGATTAATGATTTATGTGCTGATTGTACTGTAATAGACTTGGGAGAGAAAGGTTGTTCTAATTTTCAATTAATGTATAAAAAGTATTGTATCGACAACAGCTCTTATAATTGTCTACATCATAAAAAAGCTTGTGCCTTAAAAAACGTTATATGTCTTAAAAAATATTATTTCGATATTATGCATATTTAACATTGTAATAAATTATACCTAATTTTCAAAAATAAATATTTACGTTTAATCATTTTTTTATTTTTTAACCCAGTCAAAATTAGTTATCATTTATTTTGAACGAAGACTTTTTATATTAACCCATTTTTAAATAATTGAATTTGTTTGTTTAAAAATATGAAATAAATGATAACGATTCATACCTGTGGCTAATAATAGTGTTAATCTATTTAAGCGATATTTACTGAAAAGATTTTTCTTGTGCATTTAATCATGATAATTTTATTTTCGTTTGAATTATTGCTTTATTGACATACTTACAAAAAAAATCTTTCCTGTTGACGTATCGCTTAATCAAAGGAATAAAACAAGAAAATTGTTGACCATATTTATTTTCAAAATTATATACAAAAACAGTAAAAACATTAATAACTAACACTATATCCGCACAACTTCTTGGATATCTTATTTATTACACTTTCTGTACTGTCTATTATCTCATCGTATCCGTCACTTGCCACATACTGCGCACTGAGCATAACGTTTTCACCGGTTTCGTCGTTTTGATCCGGCGCGGAGTCACTTATGTTAATTATTTGGATTTTGACAAGTCTGTTCCCCTTAGTTGCTTCATTGTTTATAACGAACGACGGCGGGTGACCTCGTACACTTCTCTTTACCACTTTGTTTAGCCTTAGTTTTGGTTTACTAGACTTGGTTTTCGTTTTGGCACTTGCAATTTTTTTTACAAATTCACTGACTTCTTCTTCTTCTTCATCTTCTCGGAATCCTAATGGACCCTGTGCATATTGCGAAAACATGATTTGAGTGTCTTGCGTTCCTTCCATATTCTGAAACAAAAGAAATCAAATAAATAAACGCATCTGGCAACACATATGAGCATTTTCATACGCTTACAAAACAATAATAGCAACAAAATAATACGAATAAATATTAAATAATGCCAATTTTACTTACCGAATCGGGAATGGATCAGCTCGTCTTAATTTTCAAAACTTTGGAACGACTTTACTCAGTTATGAATGTAGAGTGCAGAATGATAACTTACTATAACAGCCGCTATTTATAATTACAGTAATTTCATGCGTCAGCAAATTAAATTAACACGCGCTTCGGAGCATGCGGTGCATACCGCCGCGCTGCTTAATGCCGATCAAATTACAACGACACGTAAGGACTTGTTATAATTGGTACCAAATGCAATAAATGTGAATAGGTATATTTCACGTGTCAGCAAATTACCTTAGCACGGGCTGCATGCCGCCGCGCTGCTTAAGACACGTAAGGACATGTTTTAATTGATACCCAATGCAATAAACGAGGATAGGTATTATTTGCCTGTTCAACAGAACATGATTTTACTTACCATTATCAAAATATTACATTTAAAATTAAGCCTGAGCCCTGAGCTTTTTGATGACGGAAAACATCGTCAGGAAACCTCCGAAGCGAGAAAACTCAATTTCAACTCAAGTAAAATGTGTTTTCAGTCGGTATCCTCGCAGTCTATATATATACTTAGGTGGGTGAAAGAAAAAAAGAAAACAAATGTTAATAACACTTCATATTTATTTATTAAAAAAAAAGAACAAACCATACAATTTACAAATCAATGTGTAATTATAAAAAATAAAGTACTTAATGATAATCTACTTATTTGGTATAGTCAGCGTCAAAAGTCGCTCATCTGGTCGTAGAGCGAAAAGGTACAAAAGTGATGAGCGGCTTTTGACGCTGACCCTACAACATACATAATTATAATTTTACAATAACGTAAGTACTCAACGTATTTTATTTTATTAAACACATTCTAATTTTTTATTACCCATTGGGTGCCTACGAAATAAAATTACAGCTCGAGGAAAGGTCGCTTAGATAACTACTGTACTAGAAAATAGACTCATGTCCCCAAGATTTGGTTGAAATTTTGTCTGATAATATATGTCGTTTATCGTCTTTGTTAGATAAAGCAACTTTATTGACAGATTGAGTGAAGATCTCGTGCCTAATCGATTTAAATAATATGTGTTTTTTCCGAACTATTTTATCATTGAATAACACATCCCGATAATCATTTAATGTTAACTCTTGAACTGCTGGTTTTTTTATTCCTTTAGCCTTTTTGATAAGAGATTTATCACTTTTGATACAGTATAGTTTAGAACGTAACCCTATAAACTCGGTAATAAGTTCTCCTCCTAACTCATCTTTGAATAACCCAGGAATCTTCTTGTTACGTAAAGGTATTTGCAAATCATTTACAGGGTTATAATTGCTTGTGTCAAAAAAGTTTAAAAAAATATTTTTTAAATCGCTGTAAAAGTCTGCAGTTTCGATTTTGTAAATAAAACTGTCGGTATCAGTGTAGCACAGAGTAACTTGATCTTGGTAGTGTTTTTTTATTACCGTGTAGTGAAATTGGTACATATGACTTTTAGAAAGTTCTAATACAGAGAATCCTACGTAGATTGGTTTATCTAAAATTACTTTTTCAGGCTTCATTTGTACGACAACCAAATTTTCAGACAACACTGTTGCACTATGGAAATTCGGTTTGGCAATTAATTTGTTAGCACAAGTAAACTTTTTTGTTTTGTTTTGACGGTCGTGCCACTTATTTACTAATTTGACGTCAACTCGCCGCTCACTGTCTTCAAGAGTTTTCCCAAAAACTGAGTTATTCATTAATTTAAAAAGGTCTTGTTGGAAAGGAGTAGTAGCTTTTTTTCTCAGTTCTGTATTTAAATGAATATACTGTTTTAAGAATGGACTTTGACGAAACCTTATAACGCGATGGATTTTATCAAGAGTTAAGCCGTTGCGTAAACATGTTTTCAGATGGACGTAATGAATGACGTATTCGTATTTGTTATATAAATTTGGGATCAATTTGGTCGTTTTTCCTCCTGGAGGAATAAATTTTTGTGCGCAAAATGGATAGTCGTTATGGTTATGGTGTAAATTTTCCGGATATAGCAAGTCAACTTCCAGAATAAATCCAAATGGAGCATCATCTTCGACAGACAAAATATCTAGTTGGGCAATTTCATGATGATCTAGAAAACTAAAATTAGACATGGGCAACGATTGACACATACTGTAACCATAT